>JASXTE010000002.1:4387682-4642682 GCA_030280995.1 Hemileia vastatrix | reverse complement strand
GAATATTGTTTTTCTAGACAAGCATAATTAGTAACATAGAGAAGAAACACGAAATCAGAAATTTTGATTGAATGCTTATATATCGTCAAGTTTAAAAATATAAGGTGGTCATTATTTTTCTTACTTGTTTAGCTTCATGCGATTGAGGTGGATCCGAAGATTTATCAGCATCAGAATCAATGCAACCTTCACTTTTCAGAAATGCTTGCCATTTTTTTGACAGCGAAGCTTCTTTAGCAGTGGCAGCGAGATCCACTGAAATTGTCTCGCATCAGTGATGGTGCGAAGTCTCGACATGACATTTTCCAAAAAAAATCAACCAACAAGGAAAAAATAAAAATAAAAACTTACAAAACTCGGAAAAATCAATTGATCCTGTCTTATTTGAGTCGGCACTTGCTACCAATTTGTCTAAAGTTTCCTGTAAATGCATGTCAGTCGTTTACTTAACTTGATGAAGCTCTGATGCACTCAACAAATACGCACTGATGGAACGTTTAAGAAATCAAGGTGCTTTAGTGCAGACTCTAGTTCAGAAAAGGCTATGGTACCATCATGGTTTGTGTCAATCTGAGAAAAGTCGGTACGCAATTGATTCAGTTCTTTTGGGCTAAACATGGCCCTCGCTGTAGTATTAGATCACATTAATTTTAAATTTGGTAAGTAGAGCGATTGATAAAACGTACAAAACAATTGACCCTCGTCTCCCGATTGTTTTTTTACTAACCCTCTTCTCACTTGAGAAAAGGACAAACTAGCCTTAGGCTTGGGCAGTCCCATGCTTAAAAGATAATTCTTGGATTCTTCAAAATGTGCCTCTCTCTCGCTGTTAGTCCATCCGTATTCATTAGCCATACAGTCAATAACTTTGGGCAAAGCTTCTAAGGATGCTTGAGCATTTAGGAAAGCCAAGCGCATCCTCCGAGCCAATATATCAATAGGGGTTTGAGCATACTCGTACTTCATTGCATAGCGAATCTCTTCTTCAATATAGGGGTAAGATGGATCTAACCTCTTTCCATGAACCGGCCATCGCGCCCCCGTCTGTTCCGCTAATGCACATACAGACCAAGCTCGATCACCGTAAGAATCCGTTAGATGTTTTGCTACTTCAGTTTCCACACCGAAATCTTGAATTAATCGAATATACAACGTGGGATGCCATCCGTGGGCTCCAATCAGCTGCAAATGTTTAGTAATGCAAGGGCCTAGAGGCTCAAGATTGAAGGTTTTAATGGCTGCATCAACTGTTTCCTCAGCCATTGCACGATACGTAGTCCATTTACCCCCAGATATAGTGAGCAGACCAGATGACGAGACGTTGATCATATGGTTCCGAACAAGAGATTGACTATCTTTTGCAGCAGGATTGCGGACGAGCGGTCTCAACCCGCACCAAGCCGACAAAACATCTCCCCTTCGTACCTTAATATTTTCAGGACTGAGGTAATTTTTAACTTCACCTAAGACCCATTGTATTTCTTCCTCTTTGGGAACCGGATTTGGTGAGACCGGAGCAGGGGTATCAGTGGTACCGGCAATCGCATTTCCCTGCCATGGCAAAAAAAATATCACGCGTCCATCACTGGTAGCAGGATCAATTAACCCCATGTGAGAGGGTGCATAGTAGGCTGGTAACGTGATGTGAACTCCGCTAGAGGGAGATACTATGTTTTCAACTTTAGGATCGTCTAGTTTTCGGATTCCATCACAAAAAGGACCGGTAGCATTGATGATTCCTTTTGCCTTCACATCAAACTCCTCTCCCGTAATCCTATCTTTTAATCTTGCACCACATAGCACCCCTTCTTTGCTTCCTGGGCCATGTTTTTGTTCGGCAGGCTTCTTGTGCACTAAAAAGCAAGATACAAGACCTTAGCCATTTAAAAAACAGAGAGGAAAGAAGCCTTGAATAATTCCTTACACGCGATGACTTCCATGTGATTGCTTACCACTGCCCCTTGGTGAATAGCAGATGTGACTAGCGCCATGTTCATGCGAGAATCGTTATGAAGTCCTACAGAAACGGATGAGCTTTGATATTCTAAGTTATAGGGTATTGGAATCAACTAATTACCGTCATAGTAGACTACAGCCCCGCAGAGTCCATCTGCTTTGAGCATCGGAAAATTTTCCAAGGCTTTGCCCTAGCACAATAAAATAAAATTAAAAAACATATTTGGAAAAGAAATGTTGTATGACATTGTAACTCACTTTGCCAATGACATAGCTACTCTCCATGTTCTCTGACCCAGCAAGAAGATCGTATAACTTGCACCCTGCCCAAAAATAGGGCACCTGCCACCACGAGTAGATAGGCAACATTATAGGCAAATGATGCGAGAGGTGAGGAGCAATGTGCAAGAATGTTTTGCGTTCGTGTAAGGCTTCGCGAACCAGTTTATACTGCGACGATTCACCGACAAAAATCATCAATATGAGTGGGTACTTTGGCGGTTGATATTTAGATGTTATAATACATCAACCCACCTGTTCATAATCTAATCCTAAAATGGCCTTTTGAAGATATCGGACTCCACCATGAACTAATTTTGTGCTTTTACTACTGGTTCCGCTACTGAAGTCAGCACGTTCCACCATGGCAACTTTTAGGCCACGACTCGCAGCATCTAAAGTGACTCCAGCTCCAGTAGCTCCACCGCCGATTACCAGGAGATCAAAGGATCTTTCTCCATCCTCTTCAGATTGATTCAAAGGGAATTGAGGTCCAGAAGAAATCACTTGATTTTCTTTTAAAGCTTGAATCATCTCTTTGCGACTGGGCGGAGTCCATAGAACAGGGGGACGTTTGTTGGCAGGATGGTTGATTGGGGGAGACGAATCCAATGAGAGAATATTATGTTTTTTAACCGAAGCCAAATAGTACGCTGAGATACCTAAAGAGGCTCCAAGTGCGATGGAAGAGAGCTGAGCGGTGGACAGGCGAGGTATTCTATGAAAAGAAGAAGCCATGGTTGCTGATATGCTGGAAAGAGAAGGGCCGAATGAGAAGAAAAATGCCGCTAATGCTCCGGTCAAGAACAGAGCCAGAACCGGAATAACAAGAATACGCCGACACCCATCCAGAGTGCTTTCACATTTCCAAGCAAAGAAATCAGCAGCCAGTGTCGATGTTCAGTTATTACAAGCTGGCCTCAAAGACAGCCAGCATCATTTATACCTCATCCTACTTAGTAAACAGGCGGTGATGTTTTCCGCCGAGAAGGTTGCTCAACAATGTAGCAGCTTATAAAACAAGCATACTGCTGCAATGCCACATAAACAGGGCAAAGATGGTTCAAACTTTCCTGAAGCGTTTTTCTCAATATTATTGGACATTTTAGAGCCAGAAGAGTCTAGTCACCTGCTGAAAAGATGATGTGCAACACCACCCATAACACTGCGCCCAAAGTAAAATATTCAACCTTAAGGGATCTGCAATTAGGAAACAGGAATTTTCTTGGCTGGGATCAGTCATTATTAATTGCAGAAGAATTATCCCACCTCTTATACCCCAATTTCCATTCCTAATTCCTGATCCCAAACTCATCTCATCCATGATGGATTTGCAAGAAAGTCACTTGACATATAGTTGCAGAAATAATGAAGCACCTCTCTACTAGAAAGAAAATTCATTCAGCTATGAATGCTATCACTTTAACTTTAGCTGCTGACTCTGGTTTGGAAAACACTTTAGCTTATATGTCTTATCTTTCCAAAACACATTACATCATCTCAAGGGGGCCAAATCTTTATCATGATCCCAGATATGATCTTGCCTCAATTCTTGAAATGCCTCATTTAAACTTCACACAACTTTTTCAAACTTATCCTGATTCTTTTTTAAAAATTTCTCAACTCATCTCCAATCATCCTATCTTCCATAATAATTCCCATAACAAGCAGTGTAATCCTGCCTTTCAACTTGCTGTCACACTATGTCACTTTGGTTCAGATGGAAATGGTGCTGCTGAATGATGTTTAGATAATCTCTTTATCATAGGATATGGTACCGTCATATTATACACCAAGCACTGCATGATTGCTATCCTTTCTCTCAAGTCTCAAACACTTGCTTGGCCAACGACACAACAGTGACTTGAATCCTCTCAAGTAATGCAAGCTGAAGGTTTCCCTAGCTGTGAAGGTTTTGTTGATGGTACAACTATACCATTGAGCCAAAAACAATTTACTGGCTTGAAGGAAACCCTCTGCTACATTATCTGCAATGTAGTCTTGAAGATCTTGAGATTTTTCCTCAGACAAAGAATAGACAGGACCTGCCAATGGTACTAGACCTATTAACTCTACCTGATAATTGTAGGGTCAATGGGGTGGTAGCTTGTCGGCATTACATATTGAAAAAACATTGATGAAGTCATGGTAAACTTCAGGTGGAGTTGATTTATTGGCTTCAATATTGATTTGGTTGTCCGCTTCATTTTCAGAAGAAGTCTGTTGAGGGTAGATCTGTGTTTAGAGAGCAAAAATTGATTACTTTGAGGATATTTAAATCCTCTTCCAGTAAAGTAATTGAGCTAGAATGGTTAGCCAAGTGCTTATTTAAAGATAGATCAGATGCTTTCAATACATCTGGCAGAGAAGCATCCTCTAGCAGGACTTGGTCAGATGTGTTGTTCAACTCCCTACTGACCTACATTGGTGAATCAGAAATATACTTAGAACAAGGGGTGATCATTCCCTGTGACCAATTGATTTTAGGCTTCCAATGCTGTAAAAAGTCATGGCCAAGAATGGTATTATCCATCTTCAGGGCATCCAAGACTGTCAATTCCCACTCAAAGAAGGGAAAATCTGGAAAGTTAAAACCCATAAAAATTTCTTACTAACCCAATATTTAGGCTCCTCTGATTCGACCAGATAAATTGGAGTTCTGTCAATATCTACAAATGTCAGCTTAAGTTTTTTGGAAAAAGATAAACTGATAGATGAAATTGAAGCTCCAGAGTCAATTAGAAAACAGAAGGGAATATTCTCCTTAAAAAGAATTAGTCTCAATGGTTTAGGGCAACACCAGTCCTTAGGACATGGAGGTTCTGTGCACTGGGAGAGATAAAATAGTTTGCTTTACACACAAGTAAACTATTCACTAGTTTTTTGACTTGGAAAAATTACTATCTCTATCCTTTAATTAGGGGGTGTCAGTTCTGGCAAATCCGCACTTACAAATCCGCACTTAAATTTGACCAAATCCGCACTTAAATAAGTGCGGATTTCCAAAACACACTAGCCCCAATACTGGTGGATTTCAAAATGAAATAAGTCACTTATTTCACTCAAATCCGCACTTTCTCAACCAAAAGTGCTGATTTCACCATCAAGTCCCATTTCACTGATTTGTCAGCATCATCCCATTCATACGCAGCACTCCGCAGAATAACACTTCATAACTCAAAACATCGTACATCACTTACATCTTCATATCATATCATATAAGAGTCATGCCTTCCTCACTTTCAAATTGTGATAAATTACATAAAGCAATGACTTTCATGGCGCTTGAACTGCTCTTGGACTCTGATTCCGATTCTGATCTAGAAGAAGATTTTGTCGTTTTATCAAAAATGGCCAGGAAACGTTACCTTCTTCCCAGAAAGCCTCAAGTACTTCATACCCCCAAGTACACCATCCAAACACTTCTTAACCTATCTACACCCAGTTTTAGACAGCTGTTCAGGACTTCTCAGGAATGTTTCCTTAAATTGCTTGAGCTTATTCAGGATCATCCCATATTTCACAATAATTCTCAAAAAGAACAACGACATCCTTCAATTCAATTGGCCATCACACTATGTCGTTTGGGTTCAAATGGTAATGGAGCCGCTTTGAAACGTTTAGAAAATGTCTTTGATTTAGGGTATGGTTCAGTTAACACTTATAACAAACGATGTATCACTGCCATCAACTCCTTGGAATCTCAACTTCTCACCTGGCCAACAAAAGAAGAGCGACTTGAATCATCTCAGGTTATGCAAGCAGAGGGCTTTCCAGGATGTATTGGTTTTGTTGATGGTACTACTATTCCTTTGAGCCAGAAACCTGGTCAAGGTGGAAACAATTACTTTGACCGTAAAAAGAGGTAGATTATTTTTAACTCCTTTCATCCTCCTTGAAACTAACACAAACAAATATATCTTCTTTATAGATATTCAATTAACGTTCAGCTTATATGTGACGTAAACAAAAAATTTATATCATTCTTCGCTGGCTATCCTGGCTCATGTCATGACTCCTACGTCTTCCAAAGAATGCATATTTCAAATCAACCTGAAAAATTCTTTGATGAAAATCAGTATCTTCTTGCAGATTCTGCTTATGTGAATGGAAAGTATGTACTTCCTGCTTTTCGGGGAGCAGCTTCAGAAGACAGTCAAAATGCCAAATTCAACAATCATTTGGCAAAGTCAAGAGTCCGTATTGAACATTCTATTGGAATCTTGAAAGGCCGTTTTTCTAGTTTAAGGGAATTAAGAAGTCCTCTTAGAAATAAATCTGAAATGGAGGTGGTGATCAACTGGATTCTGTGTTGCACTATACTTCATAACCTACTTGCTGACCTCAAAGATCAATGGTTAGAGCTGTATGAAGATGAACAAGTTGATTCACCTCCGACTATATCCAACACTTCTATTTCTCAATCAACTAGTATAAGGGCGAAAATCCTTCCAATAACACTCCAACATTTTTCAACGCAATTTTAATTTTTTTCTCTTTCTCTTCAAATTATCAATTTGCATGTATTATTCACTGAGAATGGAAAATTTTTTTACATATTTTTTTGGTTTTTGAATTTGCTGTTAAAGTCTTATTTTTTTTTCTCTCTGTGTTTTCTTTCATCAACTCAACATGAAATCGCATATTTTCAGCAAACACATATTTTTTCAGTCACTCAAAGGTTGGGAAAGAGTTGGAAGGGAAGATTAAGGGTTCCGAGGCATTTTAAATGAAGAAAAGGGTCTGGGAGAGGTTGAGAGGGGTGAAATGGGGATCAAAAGAGGATGGCATACAATGGGGCTGGGAGGATAGCGAAAGGCATGGGGAGGGAAGACAAGCATGTGTTGATAGAATTGAAAGGGATGGAGATTGGTGCAAACAGAGTGTGAAAATAGGAGGATGAACTCTGTTCTTCGGGCGAAGAACAGAGTTCACTTCCATAAAATATTAGCTGAAACATAGTTTTCAATTCTGTAAAAACAGTTGTAAGTAATAGAAAAAGTCACTGATTTTTTTTCTATGTAATCCTTGCTTTACGAGGAGACTTTTGTGATGAAGCAGATTTTTGAGTTACCTTTTGAGATTTGGAATGTCTGGGAGGCATTATGAAACTGGCACATAACAAGAAAAAAGATTAAAAAGTAGAAGAAATAAGTAAAAAAGAATGTAAACATGCCTGGTCAAAATATTGAAAATGTCAGGAAGGGGTGTGTGCCGAGGATTGATGGGTAGGTAGCGAGGAAGGTCAGTGTGTCACATGTGACAGGGATGGGGTAAGAAAGGAAGGGATGTTTTGTGGCCAAAATGTGGTTGTGAAAAAAAACGGGAAAAAAGTGCTGATTTGAGGTCATAACTGACACCCTTTTTTGAAATAAGTGACTTTTTTGCAAAATTTAAGTGCTGATTTTGTTTGAAATCCGCACTTAATTTAAGTGCGGATTTGCCAGAACTGACACCCCCTATTTAGCACATTCATCCAACTTGTGTTTCCTCCCACAGTACATACACAACCCATTATCTGCTCTTCTTTTCCTCTCAGCTTCTTTAACTCCCCTTTTCAATCTAATACCTTACTGATATTGCCTGTGGTTGATTTTTTGGGTTGAGCCTTGTCTTTACCCTTTTGATTGGGTTTGGCTTAAGATGATGATTGAGTTGGTTGAGGATAATTCAAAGAATTTCCCCATTTGAAATTCAAACTGCAAGATTTATTAGCATAATGCCATTTTTGAAGATGGCCCTGAGGAGCACCATCAAGTTCAAGGGTCTTATCCATTAGGTCTGTTAAAGTCATCATTTTTTGACCATAAAGATTTAATTGTTCCAGAAGCCTCAAAGAAAGTCCCTTTTTAAAATGATAATTTGAGGCTGCATCATTCCAACCTACTCAACTTTTTAGAGCCCTAAAATTTGATATATAATCAAATGCTTTCACTTTATTTTTCATGCAAAGTAAATAAAATTCAATTTCCGCATTATCAGTTTCATTAGGGCCATCAAATAACATAAAGAGTTGATCTTTGAATTTATCCTAATTATTAATAAGTAAATGTTTTTTCCATCAAAAAAAAGAATGAGAAAATATGGATCAAACCATTGTGATGCTTTCCCAGATAATAATAATGAAGCATAGATTACCTTGGTGGGATTGGCATTAAAGGTTTGAGGGTCATTATGGAACAATAATTTCCAAGTTAGAAAAAAAGTTTTCAATCTGTTGGGATGCTCTCCATCAAATTTATCTGGAGATTTCATCAAAGGAGTTTTAAATTTAGATCCCTCCAAAGGAGAAGGATTATAAATGAATTTCACCAATAATTTGATGAAATATTCCAATGAAGGAACTGCACCAGGTTCTGAGGTTTGGCCCAAAGGGTTGGTATCCAGGGAAGATGTTTCCTCAAGCATAGTATCCTCATCTTATTTTTCCTCACTAGAATCTTTGAAATACTGAAGAATGTCCTCCACATATTTAATTGAATGTTCCCTTTCCCTTAGTTCAAAAGGTTCAAGAGGGTGACTGTGGGAAATAGGTCACAATGCTGGTGGCCTATCCATGGCAAAAGCTCTAGTAGTAGCACCCATAGGAGTAGTGAATTGAATGGGTGCCATTTAGACTTAGAACCTGAAATATGTAATAGTGTGAATAAAAAATGAGAGCTATGGAGAATTAAATTATACTGTCAACGGACAGCCTACACACAATGTCAAGGGTGTTCCTGAGTAAGTGATATTGGAAAAGATGATTGAGGACTCCTTTGAATCACAGAGAAATACTTTGAGGGAGTGGTTTGAATATAAGTCAAAGATGAATTAATACTGCTTTGAGATAAGTTTGAGGTGAATAATAATATAATTTACAATGACACTAAATATTCTGGCTGATATCACAAAGGGTTGGAACTTAACAATTAAAAGATATATAGGAAAGTTTTAATATTTGAGTGAAATTAACTATTAAGAAGGTAAGAAACAATAATAGCCTTATATAAATTAAACTACTATCACAAAAATATTATAATTTAATTCTAAGGAATTTCAAACCAAATCCACCCAATTATATAGACAACTAAAACTCACATTGAATCCTTTAATAAACCACCCTTAATTTATCAATGAACCTCCAATATAACCCACAGATCCTTTAACAACACTCCTATTCCCACTCAAAGACCTTTAATTACCCTCAGACACACAATAACCCAACATTGAAAATATATCATCAATCTTAGCACTAATACATCACACATTTGCTAAAGGTTGAAAAGTGTAAGCTGATGATTGACTAACTTAGATGTAAGGTTTAGATAGAACAGTTTCTAGCACAGCCAAATTGAGACACACAAAGGGAAAAAGCAATTGCTATGTAGATTTTGCTTTCTGCATTTTGAGTGTGGATTGGTGTACTGATTTATGGAATAAAAGATTGACTTTTGCTTCAAGTTTCACATGGCACATGACATAAGCATTTAATTTCCTCAAGAAATTTATTAGCTTTAACACATTCTATTAAGAAAACTTTCTTTTTTGAACAATCTTAAAGTTGATACTTGAGTTTCATCTGATCCAATAGGAAATTTTACTCAAGATCCTCCTCCTCTTTCTTTATCTCGAATTTCTTCTCCTCCAATTCATGTACCCTCTCATCCCTCTGTAAATAAAGCTCAAATTTGTTCTCCAAGTCTTGTTCCCTCTCTTCCGTCTGAAAAGAGAGCTCAAATATCTTCTCCTCCAAGTCTTATGTCCTATCATCCCTGCATAATAAGGGCTTGTATTTTTGCTTTTGAAAGTTTAGAGTATCTCTTGAAACCTCAAAGTTACCTAGAGTGAAAAGGAATATTAACAAAAGAAAAGAAAAGCTCACTAAATTATTAAGAAGTTTGCTATCACTTACCAGATTCATGTTTCTCCAAAAAAACATCAATGGAAGAAAAAGGGGTTTGGGAAAAGCTATCTCTGTTTTGTTCTCATTGACTGTTTAAATTCAGAGTAGTTGATAATGATTGTTTTTTTGGAAGTAACATTTTCCTCTTCATCATTGATGCTAGCTTCAGACTTTCTTGCTTGAGGATCCTGGGTTTGTTCATTAGCCTTTTTAGAAAGAAAAAAATAAAGCAACTAGACAAGAAATAAAAGCTTACTGGATTTAGATTGGGGTGTTTTATATTTCCATAAGGATCTATTGAAAAGATAACTTGATTGCTGGAAGCCAAATGAGGGGAGGCTTGAGTAGAAGAGGAAGGAAAAAGATTTCTTTCAACATCATGTTTGGAGATACCATCTTCTCCATCCAACATGTTTGCAGGATTAATATTGGCTTGCTCTCCAATTATGGAATCCATCTCTCTATAGGAAGGAAATAAAGAATCAAGTTTATTCTCTTTAGATTCGATTCCCTTACTGATATCAAGGTCAGTAATACTAAAACCAGTGGAAGACAAAAGAGTCTTAGTCTTCTTATATTTGAATTAATAGTGCTTGAAGTGTTTGGACATATGTTTAAGAAAAATATCAATCCTTCCCTTTGTCTTATTTCATAATTCAATGGCCATTAGAAGATATCCATTGACTTTTGATGAAGGGGGCCATCTTACTTTAGTTGCTTTCTCAGTACCAAAACAAGAATCATAATTAGTTTTAATTTTCAGTCAGTTGATAAGTATGAGATGATCATCTTTTTTTAGTTAAACTTTCTTTGACTTCTCAGCTGAGAAGGAGAAAGAGGGAGTAATGGTATTTGAAGAGCAACTGGGAAAACACTGCCTATGAGAAGATCTATGAAAAGAAGGGATGTTAAGATATTTGAAGATAAAAAGGAGAAGAATCAAACAGATGATATGGGGAGGGGTTCTGAAGGGATAGAATGAATAGACAGGATGGGAGTGCACAGAAAGGTAGGGAGGCTGGCACATTCAGGAAGTTGTCCAAGACTTTTTTTGAAAAAGTGAGGATGAAAATGCCAGATAGAGGTGAACATTGAAACATAAAATATCTAATAACTCAATAATTAAAAAAAATAATTGCAGAATAAAATTGGAGTATAATTATTTTTATCAGCAATTCATTTAATTTCAGATCCCTTAACATTGATACTATTGGGGGACTCCTCTTGGTCTAGAAGATTTTTGGTGGAAACTTACAGTATTGGACAATGGATTTGGAATTCTCAAGTTGAGTACATATAATTTATCTTATGATTTACTTTTCCTCAATAGAAAAGGTAAGAATATAAATATTATTATAATTTATAATTTGGAATCACAATAATGTAAATACTAAAAGACAAATAATAGTAATGATTTAATTTTAAAGCGTTTTAATAAAATAGTTTAGTTAAGGAATGAATCAAACAGCACAAAAGAGGAGGCTCTTTATAGGCAAAAAGGAGAGAGAAAATACACTGAGTTAACAAGTATCCATTAGGGAGTCTGAGAGAAAATTATTACAAAAATAAGAATGTGCAATTAACAAAAGTTTTTCTAAAATGATGCGTCAATAAAAGATATCACATTATTTGATATATTTTAGAGTTAACTTTAGATTTCACACTGAGTACAAATTAATTTAAAATTTTAAAATAGAATTTTAAACATTTAAAATATAGTAATTTGAATTGTTAAAGATTTAGTATTAATATTTTTATTTCTCTTTCAACCTGTTCTTGAGCACAGTGTTAGGGAATAAAAATGTAAGGGACATTATTATTAATTTAAATATTTACTAAATCTGTAATTAGTTAGTGTATTGAAAGTAATACATAAGTAAATATAATATAATTGATAATAAGAAATAAAAGGCATGGCTTCATCTCAGTAAATAATTAATTATTTTACTGGATAAGTCTAGTAGTCTGGCTGACCCTCCCTAACTCTAAAAAAACAAAAAAAAATTTATGATTTTTTCTTTTTATATTTCTTTAGCAAGGTAGAAGGATTAGATATCTCCTTCCCAGGTATCCAAGAATCATATTGAGAAGATTTATTCTTGAATTGCAATAAGTATTCTGTACCTTTTTCAGCAGTAACTATTCTGTCATTCAGAATCTTATCAATTTCTGCTGTCTCAGTGATTTCATTAGGGGTTTTCTTTGGTCTTCCCCTCCTTTTGGGAAATAAATCACTATTGGATGTGTAAGGTTTTAAAAGAGATATTGGAAAAACAGGATGATTTCTGTCATATGGAGTGTATAAGATAACTTCAACTGCATTATCACCAACCATTCTTCTGAAAAAAAATGGACCCACAAATGGGTCTTTCAAATTGTTATTTCCTTGTAAATTGAAGTGGAATGTAGAAATAAGTATTTCATCACCCTTTTTAAAAGTGTATTCTTTATGTGATTTGTCCCATCTCTTCTTCTCATATTCAAAGGATTTTTTAATAAATTTTTAAGCATGACTTCTGAAAAGTTGTTGCATTTGAAGAAAAGATTTTACACCAGGATGTAAATCCAATTTAGTTATTTAATTATTGAGAATTCGGGCAGGGGTATTTGAAACATATCCAAGCCAGAGCTCAAAAGGCTTTTTCTGAGTAACAGAATGAACAGTGCTATTATAAGTAAATTCCAAACCAAGAAGTAAGGTAACCCAATTATGAGTAAATCTGTCATTGTCTTTGTAATCAAGGCAAAAGGCACATTACCTTCTTATCATGTCCTCTAAAGCCTGAATCATTCTTTCAGCCAATCCATCAGTTTGGGGGTGATGGATAGTAGAAAGTTACAGATCAGAGCCAAAAACGTCCATCAGAGACATCCAGAATTCAGAAGTAGATTTAGGGTCTCTATCAGAGATTATGGCTTTAGGAAATCCAGAATTATTAAAAATATGAGACCACCACAAAAAAGCTAATTCTTTAGTGGAATCATCCTTGCAAGTAGGGATAAATTTACACATTTTTGTGAATCTGTCCACAATAACCCAACAAGAGTTATAACTGTCTTTCCCAGAAATGGGAAATCCTGTTACAAAGTCCATGTCTATTATCTGCCATGGTGCATCAGGAGGTTCAATATGTTGCATTAATCCAGCTCTTTTACCAGTCAATCTTTTTGATTTTTGGCAAGAATCACAGGATTCAACATATAATTTGGTGTCTTCAGACATATTCACCCACCAAGCAGTGTTTCTTATTCTGACCATTGTTTTTTCAAGATCAAAATGTCCAGCCTATATGTCATCATGACAAATTTTCAAGATGATCTCTTTCATGGAAGGAGGAACAATAATAACATTACTCAAATTTCTTCTATAATATAGATATCCTTCATCAAATGAAAATTTACCTTTTTCAAAAGCCTTCTGGTACTTTGGTGGAAGGGTTTTAATTAATGCTTGTATTGAAGCATTTTTTAAATAATTTATATGGTACATAACTTTTTTATGTCAATGTCCTTATCATATGAGTTCAGAATAAGCTGTAATATCTCTTCCTCCATATCAACCACATATATTCCATGAATATGAACTATCTCATCTTCATGAGCATATGCAGGATTTGAGTCATCATTTGGCAAAGGTAACCTTGATAACATATCTACATTTGAGTGAACAATACCAGCCCTATGAATTATTGTCATTCTTCCTCTGTATTCTTGAACAGATAGCTGCCATCTGAACATATGTCTGTTAGGTGTTTTCAAATTTAAGAGGGATTTAACTGTGCTGCAGTCAGTGAAAAGTTCAAATTTCTTGTCATCCATATAATAATGTAGCTTCTCTAGAGCCCACACTACTTCCATACAATCTAGTTGAGTGGAACCATATTTTAATTCACTATTTCACAAAGTTCTTGAAATATAAAAAATTACTACTTTTGATACTTTATCATTCACGACTTGTTTCTGATGGAGGGCAGCACCAAGACCAATAAAACTGGCATCAGTGTATAAAACAAATGGTTGGTTAAAGTCAGGTAAAGAAAGAATTGGTGCTGAAATCAAAAAATTTTTCATAGTGTCAAAAGCTCTTTGTCTTTCACTATTCCAGACAAAAGCAACATCTTTCCTAGTCAATTGGGTAAGGGGTAATGCTATGACTTGGTAATTTTTAATATACTTTCTATAGTATCCACACATTCCCAAAAAACTCTAAAGCTCTCCAACTGTGGTAGGAGCCTTCACCTGTTGTATGGCTGCCACTTGTTTTTGGTCAACACATATCTGTAACCCTGAGACAACATGAACAAGCACTTTTAAGGAATGAAAGACAAATTTGCATTTCATCAAAGAAAGTGTCATATTTATCTCATCCATATTATGGAACACTTTACACAGGTGGTTCAGATGGTCCTCAAATGTTTTAGAGAATATGATGATATCATCAATGTAAACTGTCACCGGATGACCTACGCACAAGGTCAAGGATGTTCCTGAAAGTGAGATGAGGTTTAGAGACTTCTTCAAAGCACAGAGAAATGATTCAAGGAAGTGATTCGAAGGTCACTCGAAATAAGAGCTACAGGTTCGAGGTTCATTTGAGAAGAATTATAAAATAGTTTCAAAGGTAATAGGAATTCTTAAGATCTCACAAAGGGTTGGAAACTCAATAATCAAAGATTTAGGATTTAGAAATGAATATTGAGAAAATAAAAGAAAGATAAAATAACAATGATTCAATTTTTAAAGATTTACCACTATTAATGTAAATACGATTTATAATTTAATTCTAAGGAATATGGAACCAAAATACCCAACCCTTTTATATCCTTTGTTCCTCCTCGCATTGACCTCCCTTCCATCGCACCATTCCCATACCATTGACCATTACTAACATACACTTAGACCCTCTTCGCTAAATATCCGTCCATGCTCAATTTACCCCTTTTTAATTAATTAACAAAACTTTAATGAAAACCTACTACTGTACTATTTCGTTGAACCTAGCGCTGTGCGTCGCTTATTGAAAAGGAGACTAAGGCACCCTATTGGGAGATTGTCTAATTTAGATTTAGAGTTTAGGCTAGCGCAGTTAAATAGTAAGTACACAAAGGAAAATCGCAGTTGCTATGGAGAATTGCTTTCTGCGCTTCGAGTATAGATTTAGGACTTGATATTATTGATTTAATGAGCTTCTTTCGCCTTTAGTGTCACGTTATAGTAAGGTAAACTCTTACAGTCACCTTTCTGTAAGCAGAATCCGGAGGAGATATGTGGATTTAGCTGAAAACCCTGTCCTTCCAATAAAAAATAACAAAATGGGAATTCTAAATCACTAAGCTAACCAATCTACTTGGATCTGATTGATGAAAATAATGAAACTCTAAAATAATTAACGCTTATTGAGATTTAAAGAAAGTGGCTGTTGATAAAAGAAATACTGATAACAAAAGTAAAGGTGTACCAGTGAAAGATCTGAAAAGATTGACTTTTATGTTTTTATAATAATTTGAATTTTTATGAGAAAGCAATAATCAAGTCCCAGCAATGAAGACCTTTCTAAAGATACCCTGTATGAAGTGTGATTTAAATTGTTGAGTAGTATTTCTAAAATGTTATATATAAAATATAAAGTTGTAAGGGTATTACAAATTTATTTAATTTGTTGAGTAATAAAAAAATGAGACCGTGGTGGTTAATGATTAAGCTGTATGTTGTATCCCCCCCCCCCTCAATTTCGAGTTTGAGAGGCGCTTAAGTATTCCTAGTCATGTGGCTAAGTTTTCCCCTCCAGAGCTCTTCCAGAGTCAATCCGGAGCCCGTCCGGAGTCCGTCAAGACTTCTGGACTCAATTAGAACCTTAAAAACTATAATAAAAAATCTAGAAACATTACAAATGATAGAGCTACTTCCCCTTTATATTCCAAACTAACTTTCGTAGTCTGCGCAGCTCTAATTACCCTGTGAAAATTCATCGAAGTTATGTAATTTCTGAAAACATAAATATTTCTATAAAACTTTAAAGTTCATTTAAAAATATAAGAAAAATAGTAAAAATTCTGGGAAAATTTCCCAAGGTTCTTGAGTGACTCGACTTGATACTTATAAATTTTTCAGACTGTAAAAATAAGTTTTCTCCGTAAAATAAATTATTTTTGTGTAGGCATTTGCTCGTGACCAATTTCTTCATATTTAAAACTCAAATAAATTAAATAAAACCCTTTTTTATAAAAATAATAACACCAATCTTGCATGCCGTAATAACTCCATTTACGTACTTAGGTGCCATACTAAACTTTAGGCTACCACATCCTCCCTCCAATTGAGAATGTCCCCATTCTTATAACTTTGCATAAGTGGTCGAACACAATATTCATCTTTAACCTTCAACCACCATCTTCTTTAATAAGCTATAAAATTCATCTTTATCAATATGTCTTCCAAAGAACTTGTCGCTCCATGTGAACTCTGCGCTCAATACCAGGTACCTTGTTTAATGTCCAACCCTAATCTTCCTGGCAGGACAGCTTGCGACTTATGCTGTGTGAAAAAAGTCAAATTTAACCGGACATTAGTTCCTTCTAAAACAAACGTATATTTAGGACCAGCAGCTCTCCCTGATCCCTCAACTTCTAAAAAGAGATCAAAAATTCCTGTCTTCTTGAAACAAATAAGATCAAAAACAGCTTCAAAAGTTCAATCTTCCTCAGCAGATCCCGGCCTAATTTTGCCTTCACAAGATCCTAATCCTATAACGCCAGTGCCACCAACCAACTTTGCTGAGACTATGTTTCCTGGCTCTAAATGTAAGACCCTATTATCTTACTAAAAAAAAACTTTTAATCAAAATTGACTAAACCTATGACTTAATAACATATTTGAACTTCTAGCTGTCGAAATAACCAACACTGATGATGTTGGTAGAGTGAAGACGGACTATATCAATCATTATCCAAATTTTCATCGCTATCTTTTTCTTGACTTTACTAATGAGTTGAAACGAAAAATGCTGGCCTATTTTCAAGAAACTCCAGCTAATAACCATGAAGACCTCATGAAAAGAAGAATTTTAATGCAAAGCTTTGATAATGATGTTGAACAATTTCAAAGAAATTATCTTTTCTAACAGTATAACTTGATAAAATTTTGTTTTTGCTTGGTCTTCTTTAACTTTCAACATAAATGTTGTTTCTTCTTCTCTGGCTTGATATAACATAAAATAAAATAAAATAAATCTTGTGATGATTCCACTACTGAGAGCAAGGTTTGAATCCCTTCAGACTCCCATATACCAGTCTTCCTTCTTGTCACAGCATTGAGAGAGTGGATCTTCCTATGAGACGAATACTCCTGATTCCAACCTCATAGGGCCCCCCACTGAGCCGAATTCTATGATTCCAATCTTGCCATAAGGTCCTCCAAGCTTCAAACCAAAAATGGCCTAACAATGAGGCACTAAAAAAATCATTCCCTAAAATCCAACTACCATCCTAACTTCTGATTCCTTCATCACAATTTTCAAACTTTGCTATACAGCAAACCCATAAAATACTTTTTCCAGGCTTTTAATAATAATATTAACTTTAGACCATGTTAAAGCGCCACAAATTTCACCTAATTAACCATTATGCTTTCCTTAGCATCATCACCACCTAAAATTTTAACCTCCTAAAGCTTATCAGCACCCAATTCCAGAAGTAATTGAATAACCAGTTTAGTGTCTTAGTGGACAGTGATAAATTAAAAGATTGAATTGAGTTATCCAAACAAGATTGACATTCCAGTTTAAAGTCTTGGTGGACCAAACATATAATCGATTGCCAGTTTATGGTCTTGGTGGACCAGAGATCGTTTAGGTGCATAAATAACTTGATATATTCCTAAGTAAGGCCTAGGCTTGACCAAAGATTGAATAAATTTGATAATCCAGTTTAATGTCATAGTGGACCAAACATTTGATTGACAAGTAATCCAGTATAAGGCCATAGTGGTCCAATGAATGTTGAATTATCCTGCAGATATTAATTTTCCAGTTTAAAGTCATGGTGGACCAAACATTTGATCGATAAGAAGTCCAGTTTAAGGTCATGGTGGACCCAACATTTGATAACAGCCCAGTTTAAGGTCTTGGTGGACCTAACAACTTCTCTATCCTTGAACCCCGATTTTGCCACCAGCTTTCTTCATCCTAGTTTCAAGTTTTCTTCTTCAAAAAATATCTCCTAACAAGATGAAACCTTCTGACTTCATTGCTTCAGCTGATCAATCTTGCAAATACTGTGCCTTCACCCATAGGGAATGTATCTTCACTTTTAACTGGCAAAAGCACACTTATAACAGGGCCTGTTTATCCTGTTATGAGAAGAAAAGAAAATGTTCTGGCTTGAACTGTGGTTCTTTCCCCATCACTGCTACTAGCTTTGCGGCCTTCTGCAAACCTCTTCCTTCTTCTTCACCTTCTACTCCACCCCCTATTCCATCAACCTCTAAAGATCCCATCCCTTTTTCTCCATCAGCCTATTTAAATCTTTCTCCTTCACCTAATCCTCTGGGTCCTTCTCTCCAATCTAGACTTGCTGCTACTCCCCCAAGAGCTCTTGCTGCTCCCAGGGCCATGCTTCAACCTTCTAACAATTCTTCTCCTTCTTCCAACATCTTGAAGCACAAAAGGTCCTATAATAGCCAGCAGTCTTCATCTTCTCTTGTTTCATCCAAAAGGCCCAGAACATCTACTTCAAACACCAAATCCAACACCAGTCCTCCTCATCTATCAAAAATAAAAAATCCTTTTCTAAACATAAAAAATCCCACTCCATTACCAAGTAAGCCGTTTATCTATGATCATGATAGTGTTGACACAGGTTAGTTGTCTCTTTTTATTTTCTTAATCTTCAGGTTTTAATTTGCTGATATTTTAAATTTGATAAGCGTCCACCGGTTCTCCAATTTCATATTCAGCTTATGAATTACAAGAACCTGATCCAAGCTTCCCTAGAGTTACAATTCACCTAGTGTCTGAAAAGCTTTTTGCCAATTTTAATAACCTTATCGCTTATTTCCAGCAATACCCACCCTCTGATAGATCAGACTCTTGGATGAGAGAGCAACTGTTAAGAGACCTTTTTAAAATAGCCAACTGGCTTCAACACTATCGTGACCGTGAAATAAGATTCGAATCCCAGGAAATCGATCAAGCTCCTTCTAAATTTTCTAATTTTGATTCTTCAAAAGATAACAACCCTTGATGGTGCTCTTCCTGGTATGTAGCTTTCTTGAATAATGTTTGAAAAATAAAATATAAACATCTAAACTACCTAAAACTAAAATACCTTTTTTTTATTTATTTATTTTTTTTATTTTTATTTATATTTATTTTATTTTATTTTTTTTTATTTTTTATTTTTATATTTTTAGTTATTTTATTATTTTATTATTTATTTTTTTATTATTATTATTATTTTTTTTATTTTATTTTTATTTAACCATTTAAAATAAAAGATTTTTTTTTTAAAAAAAAGATAGTTTTGAAATAAAAGTTAAAATTTAATTTTTAAAGAAAGATAAACGAATGTGAAAAGAAAGATAAAAAAAAAGTAATAAAAAAAATTTTTTTAAAATAAAATTTTAAAAGATGCCCCCCGGCCATTTGATGAGCCGTACCCTCGACATCATACCCACATCCAAGTGCAACTTGATGTGGTTAAACAATTTGAGAAATTGAAAAGAAAAGAAAATAAATGAAGTTTTTAGAAGATAATTTTTATAATGATGATCACTGGGTGGGCTCCCTCCAATTTATACAAATGATTAGAGACCACCAGTGAGCATCACCTTTACAATAATCCATAATATATATTAAAGAAAAGAAATCACAATCTAACATAAAAAAATCAAAATCAAAATAAAATAAAAGAATCTTGAATCTGGTGTTGAGAGCGGTGTCTCTTGATTCGTTCCAGTTTATAGTCTTAGTGGACTTCCTATAATTAAAAGACAAAGCCAGGATTCAACTAGAAACAGGGAAAATTTTGGAAACGAACATTATGGGGTAATTGTGTATAGAGCAGCCAGCCCATCAATTACCCCCACACTTGCCAATATTAAATTAAGAAGGTTCCCCTGTGAACACTTCTTCCAATAAATTTAAAAAAAGTTTTCCAACACTATCTTCATCCATATTTTAAGAATTTTAAGTTTTCAAAAATTTCAAAGAAGGTCTTCTTGCATTTCGTTAAGTTTCATCGCCCATATGCAGTGTAACGACAGTAAAGTATTTTGATAAAAGAAGATAGTTTATCCTCATTGCGGAGGGATCCATAAAATTTCATAAATGTCATAGTTTATCCTCATTGCGGAGGTAACCATAAAATTTCGTAGATATCATAGTTTATCCTCATTGCGGAGGATAATAAAATTTGATAAATGTCATAGTTTATCCTCATTGCGGAGGAAGACTTTGGCACTCCTGGTGCCTCTAGGATAGAGCCGTTTCACTTGATCGGCTGCTACCCTCTTCTTCAATACTACTCCATCCAACTCTTCTAGCACATATGAACCTCCAGAAACTTGCTCCTTAACTTTATACGGTCCATTCCACCTATCTGAAACATTTTTCCCCACTGACTTTCCAAACTCCTATTATACACCAAGACCATATCTCCTGGGTTCAAAGGTTTCCTTAATCGATGTGCCAACCGCTCATCCCAATATCTGACTGATTGATTTCAGATCTTCATCATCCGCGAATATGCCTTTTCTAAATATTCTTCTTTCTTTTCTAGCTGCATCATTCTTGCACACAATGATTCTTCAGTAGTTTTGACCGTGTCCCAGTCAACTCCAAGATATGATTCAGCTTCTAAATCAACCGGTAAAACTGCTTTCTGTCCAAAAACAAGTTCATAAGGTGAAAATCCAGTCGTCCTTTTGGCAGTGATTCGATCAGCAAATAAAACTAAAGGTAAATAGTGCCTCCACTTTTTGGCACTTGTCCCACACATTTTAACCAAAGCATCCTTGATAACTTGATGCCCTCTTTCAACCATGCCTTCAGCTTCAGGATAATATGGGGTTGCTACCCTAACCTTTGATCCAACTTTCAATACGGCCTCTTTAAACTCTGTCCCAAATTCAGGACCTCCATCTACTGTCACCAACTTCATCACCCCATACCTATATACCCAATTATTCAAAAAAAATTCTGCCAAATTTTTGGCAGTTAAATTAATAAGAGGCGCTGCCTCTACCCAACCAGATAAATCATCTCTGGCCACTATTAAATATTTATACCTTCCCTCTTTTATATGAACGGCATCTAAACTAACTCTACCAAAGAGCGTATATTCACCGGTCTCACGTCCAGGTTCTTTTGGCCTTAAATAACTTCGTCTTTGACATTCTTTGCATGACTGAACCCACTGTTTAACAGCCATCTTCATGCCAGGCCACCAAAATCGATCAGAAATTCTTCTAAACGTTTCTCCAACGCCTCCATGCCCGAGATCTTCATGCAGTGATTTCAAAACTAATTCTTGCCCCTTCTCTTGAGTTAAAACTACTTGAGGATTTGGATACCTTCTCCTCATTAAGCGTCGACCAGATAGGTAGAACGTAGATGACTTCCTCTTGATAGCCACCCATTCATCGTCTTCACAATCTTCTGGCCTCTCTAAAGTCAACAAATATTTGACTAACAAAAAATAAAAACCAGTCTGACCCCAGACTTCATCTTGAAAATCTATTAATATAACATCAATAGGAACTTCTCTATCACCAATATCACCTGCACATGAATGAGCCAATAATCGTTGACCCCTAAATAAATCTTTAATCGAGCTATGTCGTCGTTTTTCTTCTGAACCTTTGGATCCTTTGTAAACCGTATTTGAAAATACCTCTTTCTCTTTATCCACCCTTTTATTTAAATTCTCTAATTCTCCAACATATACACCATTCCTTAATTTACTACTATCCCACACTACCAATCCATCTTCCTCTACATACACCACATCTTCTTCTACCTCCTTTCTACCGAATTTATCTACACTTTTTCCAACACCTTTATTAACATAAAAACTATTTTCCAGTTTATCCTCTTGGTGGAGGTCATCATCACCATAATCTAAACACAATAGTCCTGCCAGTTTAACCTCATGGGGGAGGTATGGAAAGTCTTCAGCTCCATTAGTACTGGCTTTGATAATTGGTATATCTTCATCGAACTCTTCTGAGTCTGAATCTTCTTCAGTGGGTGGTCTCCTTGATAAACCATCTGGCATAGTAAAAGTTTTGCCAGGCTTATGAACTAAATCAAACGAAAAATGTTGAATAAAAGCTACCCATCTCGTCATGGATGCTTTCGGTAAACTTGGGGAATTAATCATCTGGATTAACGATTTCGCATCCACTTGCAACTCAAAATGTTGCCCCCACAAAATATGCTGAAGTTTCTTCAGTATTTTCGCCACACCACATAATTCCAATTTTGGTTGAGAATATCTTGATTCGACCTCAGTAAATACTACAGATTCATACCTAACTGGCCTGATGTAACCAGCTTTATCCATCTGAGACAAAACCGCCCCAGCTGCAACCTGACTTGAATCAACTGCTAAATAAATTCTACCAGAATCTTTTCCATAATCCAACTTGTGCAGGACTGAATCCTTCCCCACAACCTCCTTCAACTTCACAAACGCCTTCTCACACTCTTCATCCCACTCCCAGTCTGCATCCTTTCTCGTTAACCGTCTCAATGGAGCTGCCAATGAAGAAAAGTCCTTAATAAACATTCTAACATATACGCAAACGCCTAAAAACCCTCTGACTTTGGTCGTATTCTTGGGTCTTGGCCAGGACTGAATTTTGTTAACTTTCTTCTTGGACATAATCCTACCCTCTCTACATACCACATGGCCTAATATTTCTAAGGCTGGAACACAACATGAAAATTTTGAACCTGAAATAGTTAACCCAGCCTCTTCAATTTGAAACAAGATTCTTTCTAATGTAATTGAAAACTCCCAAATGAATTTGCGTATCCCGGGATTCTCTTCCAACACCTCGTTATCATAGTCGGTTGTTGGTCCCTTAATTCCTCCATCATCTATAAAGATTCCAGAATATTGTGGAATTTTGTCTTGAAGGATCCAAGCCATCTGAGCATGATAAACTGCAACTTAATTTGTTGCTCCTTGAGGTAATCTTGTTAACTGTAAACGTCCTAGTGGCGTATCAAATGTAGTGAGAGGCCTTGAGTCCGGATGTAACTCTCTCTCATCATATCCACCCATAATATCTCCCAAACCATAACACACTCTCCCTGCAAACGCTTCAACAAACTCCTCAGCACTAGGCGGTATCCCAGCATCCTTTATTGTAACCCTATTTAATTCCCTAAGATCATGAACAACTCTAAGCTTGCCATTCGGTTTCTTGATACAAAATACCGGACTAGAATAACTTGACGTTGATTGCTCATACAGTCCAGTGCGTATCCGTTCTCTGACAACTTCAATATAGGCTTCTTTTAATGCAGCCGGAATAGGAATCGGTTTCTGCTGCCACGGTTCATGACATACCACAGGAATCTTGTAAGGCTCCCCATAGGAATGCTTCAACACACCCCTCTCCTCTTCTACAAAAGCAATGGCCCTCTCTCGCTTGACCATCACATCCAACAAAAACTTCTTCTCTTCTCCAGACAACCAACCATCAGGTCCAAAATTAACAACACCCAGTCTCTCAAAAGTTAAACTTGACATCTCAGAAAATTCAGGCGGATTCTTTACCAAGGGACTTTCATAAGGATCTCTTGATAACCTTGGTCTTCTCAAAGGTGGATTTAATTCAGCAGGTAGAGGTTCATTAATAGGTCAAACTTTATTTGCTACCTTCTTATATTTGGCTGCGTCCACATCTAAATAAACTTGAGGTAAAACTTTTTCTTTTGTATCGCCATTAAAACTTTCATCAAATGAATCTTCTTCATCGCCCGAATCGGAATAAGAAAAATTAGAAAAATATTTTATTTCATTTTTAAATTTTACCCTTTTCTCCTTTCCCTCGTCTAATTTATAAACAGATTTTCCAACACCTTTGCTTCCCTTATCCAACAGTAAATCACCCGTAAAGAAAGTTGGAAGTTTAACCTCTTGCTGGAGAACCGGAATTGAATTTTCACAAAAATTATTTTTTTGTGTTTTAATTATACCGAGATTTTTTATTTGATTTCGATGTGATATTTGCAGTTTACCCTCTTGCTGGAGGTCCAGAATAGAAGGAGATACTTGCAGTTTAACCTCTTGCTGGAGGTCCGGAATAACATTTTCACATAAATTATTTTTTTGTGTTTTAATTATGCCAAGATTTTTAATCGGGTTTTGATAAGAAATTCACAGTTTACCCTCTTGCTGGAGGTCCAGAATAGAAGGAGATACTTGCTGTTTAACTTCTTGCTGGAGGTCACAAAACATACCCTTCCAATTTTTATCCAACCTAATTTGGCCCATTTTTCCTTTTTCACCATTTTAAAATTTAATAGAAAAACAGGGTAAATCCAATAAACATATAGAAAAGTCCAAAACATATTTGCACTCCAAAGTAATATTAACAGAAAATAATTGAGAATCCACTTGAATTATCTCCAAGTGAGCTGACCTATTGCAATCCGGGATCTCATCCTGAGGAGAGATTACAACATTAGAGTGATCAGCCCCTTCTACCCCAAAAGATGAGGGCATCCATCCCTTTCCAACAAACATAATTCACCAGAAGCCGTCCGTTTAATATGCCGCTTCTTGGTGCAAACACAACACTGGCACAGAGTAGTAATCCCTGGCCGTGTTTCCCAACCTTCATCTCCAGGAGGCGCTAACCGCATATGTAACCTCTGCATATCTTCACCAGTGATCTCCAAACTAATCCCCATGCCAGCTTGATACCCTATCCTGGCCTCAAAATCCATCAAAAAAGGACCACCAAGAACAGTTTTGACTGCTCCTCTGGCCACATAAAAGTGAACCTTACCAACAGATCCACCAATGCCTAACCTGACATGCTCAGCTGTACCCATCAGCTCAGTTGAATGCCCTCCAATGCCTCTGAGGTTTCCCCCAGTTCCACTTTTAATTGGCAAGCCTATACCTGTTGCTTGCTCCAATGAAATTAAATTAATTTGAGACCCTGAATCGACCAAGGCCTTTACTTCTTTACCGTTAAGAGTTACCACCAGGTAACCCAGGGGAGCGGAAAAATGCGTATCTACATCTTCACCAAACTTTTCAGCATTTTCACAAATATATTCCACCTCTCCAGTGGAAACCCGACGCCTCGTCAAATGCTTCTTTTGCTTTTCAGCAAGCGCCGGACTAATCGTAAATAACTCCCCCAAAGATAAGGGAATCTGCAGTTGATTCATCCTATTCAAAACTGCGTCCATCGCATTAGCTTGACCAGAATCTACTGGTTGCTCATACTGGACCTTTGATTTAACAACCTTGGCCCTGGGTACCTCTTGAGGTCCAACCGAGCCATCTTCACTTTCTATAAC
The DNA here is from genome assembly GCA_030280995.1 of Hemileia vastatrix. Classification (NCBI taxonomy): domain Eukaryota; kingdom Fungi; phylum Basidiomycota; class Pucciniomycetes; order Pucciniales; family Zaghouaniaceae; genus Hemileia; species Hemileia vastatrix. The sequence goes on along the minus strand of JASXTE010000002.1, from coordinate 4,617,018 downwards.
CCTAACTCTGTCACCAGCTTCTTGCACTAATCCTGATCCATCGCTAGTCCTTCTTACTCCTTCCATTGGGATGGGACCGCTAAAACTTGGTCTGGGTAGAGACGCCAACGGTACGTCCTCCTCAGAATCCGAATCATCCTCTGGCATAGGCTCACCATTTAAATCAAATTTGCCATAACTAGGGGGCCCCATATCAGCAATCCCCCTCTGCATTTTATATAATTTGTCCTTAGAGAAAGGGTTCAATTTGTTGGCGGCAGTTTGAGCACTAGAATTCTTGTCCTTAGAGTAAGGGTTCACTTTGTTATTGGCCTTGCCAGGATTAGCCCTCAATTGGCTCTGAATGCTACTTTTCGCCTTAGTAGCAGCTGCTCTACTAGCAGCATTAACATTGTATTCGCCAGCCATACAGCTACCCTCCACCTGGGCAACCGTGACCAGCTCTAAACCTCCAAAAGAAGTAGAAAATGTGGCTTTACTGACCTCTTTCTCCTTGCCCTTGTCAGCTTTACCACCATTACCATTACCATTTTTGCCACCCTTGGCATTAACATCTTCATCTCTCACCTCTTCAAATCTGGCTCTCCTTTCAGCCGTTAAACTTCTTCTGACCAAATCAGAAGGAGACTGTCCATCACTGGGCTTGATGAACGAACCATCAGGAAATTTACAAACTTTACCATCAAATAAAACTCGCCCAGCATCCATATCCTTATCAAGAGCAAAACAAACTGTTGCTATGTGCCCCCTCCTATTACAATAGGAGCACACCTTTGGCTCATCGTAGCCACCTCTATAACTACTACCACCATTCCCACCATTTCTCCCATTGCCTGGGAAGCGGTTACCATTATTATTGCCATTATAATTTCGACGTTCATAACCTCTGGACTGATAAGAAGTCGATGTCGACGAAGAAGCGATTGGGGCCTTGTTAGCCTTCTGGGTTTCTTGAACAAATATTTTTAACCGTTTAGTTAAATCGGCCAAATGATCGACCATCTTATTATCTACATTACCCTCCACTTTAGCAGCATGTAATCCCATTTGTACCTACTTGGCCTCCTGGGATTTGACCATAATAACGTTATTTTTGGCCAAAACTTTGCTGACCTTGCTAACATATTGAGTGCATGACTCTTGATATTTGTCCAACGCCAATAACTTTAGATGGGCTTGAATGTTGTCCTTGATAACCTCCAGAGCCGGCAGTTTCTGCTCACAATTAGGCAGTTCCTTCATCAAATCTTTTCTTGAAAGATCCTTCAAGACGTCCATACAAATATCCCTGCTGCATGCTGTCCAAAACAAATCTTTTGCTTGATTCTCACGCACTAACTCATCCACCAATATGAGATATTCCACCACTTCATCAAACTGAACACAGAGCTTTTTGAAGTCAGCCATAGAAGAAACTCCACCTTTTGCTTGCCAGTCTCCAACAATTTTATTGAGGTCCATCATAGTAAACCTAACACCCCATCTATCCACCATAGCTTTAGAAAGCTTAACCCAATCCTTGTCCTTAAATGCCTGCATAGCAATAACCTCTATTTCCACCTCCCTATCAGCAATAAAAAACCTAACTTGCTTCACCATATCCACATGAGAAGCACCATCAACAGCAGCAGCAGCTTCATACCTGCTAATGAACCATTTAACCTCCTCCCCATCAAACTTTGGGCCATCCCATGAAACAATTCTAACTGAGGGAGTAAGAGGGTTAGAAGATCCAGAAGCAACAGCAGAAGAAGACATCCCAATAAGTAATGAAAAGCGTTAACAATCAATAAAATAACAAGCCTCTTGCAGGCCAATAACAAAAATCCAATTAGAGTTCCAGAAAATATGCCTCTTGCAGGCTAAGAACGTTCTTGATCCAAGTAAGTCTTTAAAGTAAGCTAGAGAAATTGTACCCCACGTTGGGCGCCAACTATAGTAAGGTAAACTCTTACAGTCGCCTTGCTGTAAGCAGAATATGGAGGAGATATGTGGATTTAGCTGAAAACCCTGTCCTTCCAATAAAAAATAACAAAATGGGAATTCTAAATCACTAAGCTAACCAATCTACTTGGATCTGATTGATGAAAATAATGAAACTCTAAAATAATTAACGCTTATTGAGATTTAAAGAAAGTGGCTGTTGATAAAAGAAATACTGATAACAACAATTAAGGTGTACCAGTGAAAGATCTGAAAAGATTGACTTTTATGTTTTTATAATGATTTGAATTTTTATGAGACAGCAATAATCAAGTCCCAGCGATGAAGCCCTTTCTAAAGATACCCTGTATGAAGTGTGATTTAAATTGTTGAGTAGTATTTCTAAAATGTTATATATAAAATATAAAGTTATAAGGGTATTACAAATTTATTTAATTTGTTGAGTAATAAAAAAATGAGACCGTGGTGGTTAATGATTAAGCTGTATGTTGTATCCCCCCCCCCTCAATTTCGAGTTTGAGAGGCGCTTAAGTATTCCTAGTCACGTGCCTAAGTTTTCCCCTCCAGAGCTCTTCCAGAGTCAATCCGGAGCCCGTACGGAGTCCGTCCGGACTTCCGGACTCAATTAGAACCTTAAAAACTATAATAAAAAATCTAGAAAACTTACACATGATAGAGCTACTTCCCCCTTATACTCCAAACTAATTTTCGTAGTCTGCGCAGCTCTAATTTCCCCGTGAAAATTCATCGAAGTTAAGTAATTTCTGAAAATGTAAATATTTCTATAAAACTTTAAAATTCATTTAAAAATATAAGAAAAATAGTAAAAATTCTGGGAAAATTTCCCAAGGTTCTTGAGTAACTCGACTTAATACTTATAAATTTTTCAGACCGTAAAAATAAGTTTTCTCCGTAAAATAAATTGTTTTTGTGTAGGCATTCGCTCGTGACCATTTTCTTCATATTTAAAACTCAAATAAATTAAATAAAACCCTTTTTTATAAAAATAATAACACCAATCTTGCATGCCGTAATAACTCCATTTACGTACTTAGGTGCCATACTAAACTTTAGGCTACCACAACGTGGCGTGTGACAGATGCCCGGGTATAAGAATCGCGAACTCCGTTGAGCTTGAGCCATCTTCTCACACTAGTTTCCCTTCTTCTATAACTTTTTCCTCACTTATTAATTTCCCTTTTTATAATGAACTGCCCTACTCCCACACCTACGCCTCCACACCCTAAAGCGGATGGGGGAATTATTACGCGACAATTTACACAAACTTGCACGGCTTGTGAAAGCATGGAATACTTTTGTGTCGAAAGTACGGCGACTCGAGGCCCTCTCCAGAAATGCGAGTTTTGCCGTTGGCGACGAGTGGCGTGCGATGCGTTGACGAAGAACGCAAAGATCAAACAACGGTTGACCAAGACCAAGTTTTGGGTAATCCCTAAAACAAAAGAGGTGGTCGAAGACATTTGGGATGTCTCGGTTGAAGATGAACAATCGGTGGGGGAGAATGATAAGGAGCTAAATAACGAGATCACAACCTGGGTGACCCAGGCCACCAGTTCGAAGCGGGGTGTCGAGGAAGATGTCGACAAGTTGGTGGAGGAAGATGAAGATGAAGTCCCTGTTCCAGGGCGGGCACCCAAGAAACGACGGGTGGTCATCGAAGACAACGAGGAGGAAAGAGAAGCAGAGGTAGAGGTGGAGCCAAGGTTATTCTTAGAGCCTGACCCCATCTTCGAGGTAAGTTTTCAATTGTTATTTTTTAAGGATGAGGTTACTGATGAGTTTTGTTTAGACATCGAATACCCTTGAAGACCCGATTGGGGAGCCTGCGCCGCTTTTACCAACTGAGGCAAACCCTCTGGCCACGGATGTAGTCGAAGAACCTGAAGACACACTGGACCAGGTGTGGTCGAAGAAACCTCGTCAAGGTTGACGAGTAAGATTCGCAGAAGAGTTGTGTGGGGAGGTCGACACAATTATCAACGCTGCTTCCTTCGACGTGGCAGAGGAACTCTTGGAGATTGGAGAGGTGTTTCCGGTAGGAGAGGAAGAGGTATTTGAGAAATGCAGGAAGGAGATAAGGGTAGTTTTGGAGAAAATGAAAAGATTGGTTTGAGAAAATCTAAAAGAAAAAATTTGAAATGAAAAGGAGATGTAAAGAAGTAGAAAAATAGAATTGTATTTTAGGTTTATTTTATTTTATTTTACTATATATATATATATTTTTTTTTTTTTTTTTTTTGTAGGTGAATATTATTAATTTTTTATAAGGTTTGGGAGAGAGAAAAAAAAAGAAAAAGAAGTTTTAAATGAAATTTTGCTTTTAGAATTTGAAAGAAGAAATTTAAATAAAGAAAGAAAGAAGAAAAAAAAAGTTATTTAATTGAAGAAAGTTTTAAGGTTTTAAAAGAGAAAATTTTTGTAAGAAATGAGAGAGAAAAAGAAACGGTTGGTGATTGAGATGAGTTTGTTAAATTGAGAATTTAATGAAAGAAGAATTTGTTATTTGCGAAAAGTTGTTGATTTTTTTTTTTGTTGAAAAGAGAGGAAGAGGAAAGAAGAAAAAAAACCAGAAACACAGAATTTAAAGAGAATTTGAAAAGAAGAATCATTTTTTCGAAGAAATTTTATAGGGAGATTTTAGATGTTGAAGTTAAGTTCGAGGAAATGGTCATGTTGTACAAGGTTTGATGATTCGAAAGAAAGGAAGTTTTTAAAGCGAGAATAAATTTTATGAAAGAAAATTTTAAAGAGAATTTTAAATTTTTAAGAAAAGAATGTATTTAGAGAATTGAAAAAGAAAAGAAAGAAAATATTTTAGAGAGATTTAAGAGTTTTTTTATTTTATTTTATTATTTATGTTTATTCTATTTATTTTATGTTGTTTTATTTTATTTTATTATTTATATTTATTTTATTTTATTTAATTTTAATTTTGATTTTATTTTTAGTTGGTTTTGGAGGAAATTTTATAGAAGGAGAAGAAAGAAAAAAAAAGAAGAGGAGAAAAAAGAAAACAAGGCTAAGACTTTTAAAAGGTGTTTTAGATTTTTACGAGAAAAAGAAAGAAAGAAAAAGGAAAGAAAATTTAAATAAAAGAAATTTTAAGGTTTTGGTTTTAAAGGATATTTCAAATGAAAAGATTTTAGGAGTTCAGGGGCGTTAGAAACATTGATGGCTGGTTCCCAGGATGTTTTGTCTGAGTCATTGAGGAAGCCTTCCCATTCCACGAGGTATTGAAGTTTCCCCTTGCGTATTCTTGAATCAAGGATACGACTTACTTACCACTCTAGATGATCTTCTACTTTGACCGGTTCCGGAGGGGGTTGGTTCTTGCCCGGGTATATTTCTCGAGCCAGTTCCAGGAGAGATACATGGAAAACAGGGTGAATCGCCTGCCATTTAGGAGGTAACTTGAGTAGAAATGCAGTTTTAGAGACTTCAGAGTTGATTTCGAATGGTCCCAAGTGCTTTCAGCCAGTTTTTTTGATGGTCGTGTTGTTTGAATGTTTTGTGTGTCAAGCCATACTTTGTCGCCTGGTTTAAAGGAAGGAGCAGATTGTCGATGTTTGTCGGCCTGTTCCTTGTATCTTCGAATTGCTGATTCCAAATTTGTTTTAAGTTCTTCTTGAAGTTGTGATATAGTTCGAAGATAATGTTCCGCAGGATGATTAGTTCCTACATGGATTGAGTTGAATCGAGGATGTCGTCCATAAATGGTTTCGAAGGGAGATTGTCGTGTCGAAGAATGAGTCAAGTTATTATAAGCAAATTCGGCCAATGGTAACCATGTGGTCCAATTGTCTTGTTGGTAACTGACATACATTCGAAGATATTTTTCGAGGATTTGGTTAACTCTTTCTGTTTGACCATCGGTTTCAGGGTGATAGGCCGTGGAGAGGTTCCTCGTGATATTGAGTTGTCGACACAGTTGGGTCCAGAATGTGGATACAAACAATGAACCTCTATCTGAAATAATATCATTTGGTAAGCCGTGTTTAGAAAATACATATTCTAGAAACAATTTTGACAAATCTTCTGCTGTAGCAGTAGTAGTGATTTTAATGAAAATAGACATTTTTGAAAATCTATCTACTATTACTAATATAGCATCAAAATCATTAGAAAAAGGAAGTTGAGAAATGAAATCCATCGATAAAGATTCCCAAGGTTTAGAGGGAATAGGAAGTGGTTGAAGCAACCCATGCTTACGGTGACGGGGAGCCCTATTCCTATTACATTCGTAACAAGCTTTTATATAGGCCTTGATTTCCCTGGTCATACCTGGTAAGAAGAAATCCCTCGCTATTAACTGGTAGGTTTTATCAGCCCCAAAATGACCAGCTAATGGAGAATCATGTCGACTGTTGAAAATCCATAATTTTATCTCATTGTTGTCGGGTATGACTACTCTACCTTCGAAGACTAATAGACCTGATTCAATACTAAATCTTTTGGCCCCTTGCTTCAAGAGTATTTTGTCTTTTAACTCTAAACAATATTTGTCCTTCTACTGAGCTTCGAGGATGTTGGATAGTGGATTTCGAAAAGATTGAATTGTCATCGAATTAAGTTGATGAGTCGTTAACATTGATTCGTTGAAGATTGATTGCACATTTGCTGGGTTCTTGTCAGCAAATGCATCCCCCCGCTGTGGGTAAACGTCGTCCCGACGTGACAAGATATCTGGGACAATGCAGTTTTTTCCTGGGAAATAGGAAATAGAGAAGGAAAATTCAGCCCACCTGGCTTGACGCCTGGTTAACACTTTAGAAGACATGAAGTATTTCAAAGCATTATGATCTGTTAAGATTTGAAAAGGACTATCTAGGCTGAGAAGAAAAGAACGCCATTTTTTAAGACAATGGATAATAGCTAAAAGCTCTTTGTCATGAATTTCATAATTTAATTCTGCGGCTATGAGTTTGCGTAACTCAAAATCAACAGGATGAAACAAATTTGTTTCAGGATTTAATTGGGAGATGACCCCTGCAATAGCATAATCGCTCGCATCTGTCTCAACTATTGTCGAAGCAGAAGGATCAAAATGTCAAAGAATTGGGGCTGTGGTGAATGCCGTTTTTAGTGCTTCAAATTCCTTTCGTGCTGTAGAAGTAAAAACAAAAGGAATGTCTTTTCTAAGAAGAGAAGTAAGATTGGAAATAGTTTTAGAGTAATCTTTAATAAATCTTCTATAGAAGTTTGCAAAACCCAAAAATCCTTGGAGCGATTTCATGTTTTTGGGCTCAGGCCATTCCAGGATTTTCTGGACTTTTTTGTCATCCATGACCAAACCGTCAGTGGACAAGGTAAAACCCAAAAAATCAATTGATTTGAGGTGGAATTCGCATTTATTATGCTTGGCGTAGAGACCATGATCTCGAAGACGATTTAGGACCTGTCTAACATGATGAATATGTTCATCTAGTGTTTTCGAGAATATTAAAATATCATCTAAATAGACGACTACAAATTGTTCAACAACATCTTGAAAGATATCATTAACAAAAGTTTGAAAAGTTGAAGGTGCGTTACATAATCCAAAAGGCATAACTAAATATTCAAAACTACCAAATCTAGTGCGCATTGCAGTCAGTGGTTCATGACCTTCTGGAATGCGAATCAGATTGTAAGCGCCTCTAAGATCAATTTTAGAAAAGAAATTAGCACCATTGAAAAGGGTAAGAAGTAATGACATAGGAGGAACAGGATATGCTTTCTTCTTTGTGACTGTGTTGAGCTTTCTATAGTCAACACACAACCTAAGACTACCGTCCTTCTTTTTTACAAAGAGGACAGGGGAGCCGGTGGGAGATTTACTGGCTCTGATGAAACCTTTGGCTACATTCTCTGCAATGTAGTCTTGAAGAACTTGAGATTCGTCCTTCGATAAAGAATAGACAGGACCTGCCGGAGGTACTGGGCCTATTAACTCTATTTGATGGTCGTAGGGTCGATGAGGTGGTAACTTATTGGCCTTGGGGATTGAGAAAACATCGAGGAAATCGTGGTAGATTTCCGGTAGAGTTGATTTAATGGCTTCAACGTTGATTTGGTTGTCCTCTTCATCTTCGAGAGAATCTGTCGAGGGGATACCTGTATTGAGAGAGCAGAATTCGATTACTTTGAGGCAATTAAAATCCTCTTCGAGTGAAGTCATCGAGCTATAAGGGTTAGCCAATTGCTCATTTAGAGAAGGATCAGATGCTTGCAAGTCATCTGGCAGAGACTTGTCCTCTAGCAGGAGGTTGTCAGGTGGGTTGTTTAACTCCCTATTGACCTGCATTGAAGAATCAGAAATATACTTAGAGCGTGGGGTGATCAATCCCTTAGTCCAATCAATTTCGGGATTCCAATGCGTTAAAAAGTCATGGCCAAGAATGGTATAGTCCATCCTTGGGGCGTCCAAGACAGATAATTCCCACTCGAAGGGGGGAAAGTTCGGAAAGTTGAAAACCCATAAAACTTTTTTACTTACCCAATATTTGGGTTCCTCTGATTTGACCAAATAGATTGGAGTTTGATCGATATCTTTAAATGTTAGTTGAAGCTTCTTGGCAAAAGATAAACTAACAAAAGAAATTGAAGCTCCAGAGTCTATAAGACAACTGAAGGGGATATCCTCCTTAAAAAGAATGAATCTCAAGCGGTTTAAGGCAACTCCAGTCCTTAAGACATGGAAGTTCTGTGCACTGGGAGAGATAAGATAGTTTGCTTTGCACACAAGTAAACTATCTACTAGTTTTTTGAATTCGAACTAGTACCTTCTCTTTCCTTCAACTTTACACAGTCTTCCAACTTGTGCTTACCCCCACAATACATACATAACCCATTATCTGCTTGTCTCTTCCTCTCAGCTTCTTTAAGTTCCCCTTTAGGATCCAGTACTTTGCTGATATCGCCTGGGGTCGAGCATTTTGGTCGAGGTTTATCCTTTCCCTTATTGGGTTTGGATTGAGTCAAGGAGGATTGATTTGGTCGTGGGTGTGAAGAAGGTCCCGATTTGAAATTTAGGCCTTGAGATTTGTTGGCATATCGACGATTTTGAAGTCGTCCTTGATAAACGCCGTCAAGTTTGAGGGTTCGATCCATTAAATCCGTTAAAGTAGTCATCTTCTGACCGTGAAGATTTAATTGATCCAGAATCCTCGAAGGAAGTCCTTTCTTGAAATGATACTTAAGGGCAGCATCATTTCAACCTACTCAAGTCTGAAGTGCTCTGAAGTTCGAGATATATTCAGAGGCTTTACCATTATCACTCATGCAAAGGAAATCAAGTTCAATTTCTGTGTTGTCCGTTTCATTAGGGTCTCCAAACAACATAAAAAGTTGGTCTTCAAACTTTTCCCAATTATTGATAAGTAAGTGGGTTTCTGTCGAAGAAAGCATGAGCAGATAAGGTTCAAACCATCTTGCTGCTTTCCCGGCTAGGAATGAAGAAGTGTAAACGACTTTTGATGGGTCGCTATTAAAGGTTCGAGGGTCATTATGGAACAGTAGCTTGCAGGTTTGCAAGAAGGGTCGCAATCTGTCGGGGTGATCTCCGTCGAATTTTTCAGGAGATTTCATAGAAGGAGTTTTGAACTTAGATCCCTCTGAAGACGTTTGATTTGAAAGGGTTTTCATGAAAAGTCTCATGAAATCTTCCAGAGAGTTAGATGGTCCAGGTTCTGAGGATTGACCAGAAGGGTGATTGGCTGGGGTGGATGGTGCCTCGTGCATTGTATCCTCTCCTTCTTCTTCATCACTAGAATCCCCAAAATCTTGTGGGATGTCTTCTACAGATTGAACTGAATGTTGCCGTTCCCTAAGGTTGAGTGGTTCCAAAGAGTGAGTGCGGGAAACAGACCTTGTGGCTGTTGGCCTGCCCCTAGTGCGAGCTCTAGTAGTATTGCCCGGAGGAGGAGTGCGTTGAACAGGTGCCATTTCAAAACTTTAAAAACACCTAAAAGGACGTAGTAGTGCAAAGAATGAGAACTACGGAGAATTAAATTATACTGTCACCGGACGACCTATGCACAAGGTCGAGGATGTTCCTGAAAGTGAGATGAGAGGTTTAGAAACTTCTTCGAAGCACAGAGAAATGATTTGAGGAAGTGATTCGAAGGGCACTCAAAATAAGAGCTACAGGTTTGAGGTTCGTTCGAGAAGAACTATAAAATAGTTTCAAAGGTAATAAGAATTCTTAAGATCTCACGAAGGGTTGGAAACTCAATAATCAAAGATTTAGGATTTAGAAATGAATATTGAGAAAATAAAAGAAAGATAAAATAACAATGATTCAATTTTTAAAGATTTACCACTATTAATGTAAATACGATTTATAATTTAATTCTAAGGAATATTGAACCAAAATACCCAACCCTTTTATATCCTTTGTTCCTCCTCGCATTGACCTCCCTTCCATTGCACCATTCCCATACCATTGACCATTACTAACATACACTTAGACCCTCTTCGCTAAATATCCGTCCATGCTCAATTTACCCCTTTTTAATTAATTAACAAAACTTTAATGAAAAACTACTACTGTACTATTTTGTTGAACCTAGCGCTGTGCGTCGCTTATTGAAAAGGAGACTAAGGCACCCTATTGGGAGATTAACTAATTTAGATTTAGAGTTTAGGCTAGCGCAGTTAAATAGTAAGTACACAAAGGAAAATTGCAGTTGCTATGGAGAATTGCTTTCTGCGCTTTGAGTATAGATTTAGGACTCAATATTATTGATTTAATGAGCTGCTTTCACCTCAAGTGTCACATGGCGCGTGACATAAACCATCAGCCATCCTTCAATTATTTCTTGATGGAATGTGTTATCCATAACTTTTTGATAAACTGAAGGGGCATTTTTAGGGCCGAATGGCATCCTAACATACTTATAAATACTCATATAAGTAGAAATAATCTGAAAATTCTGTGAGTTCTTCTCAACTGGTACCTGGTGGTATCCCTTGTTACCATCCAAACAGCTGATATATTTAGCACCTTGTAAGATAGCATTTAGAGAGCTAATTCTAGGTGGAGGATAGATATTATAAACAGTATAAGTATTTAATGCTCTATAATCACCACATAAACTGGCTTTATCTTCCTCATAAGAAATTAGGACAGGTGAGATAACACAATATTTAGGTGTTTCAACTACCTTTTCAATAATATTCATTTTTAAAAGGGTAGAGATATTGTCTTCAATATCTTTTCTCTTTGTGGAAGAGGCAGGATAAGGCTTCTTATTTAAACTAGGCGGTATTTCATTTAATGGGCAAGATAATGAAAGCTTCATATCTTCTTTTACCAATCCTAATTCCTGTGACCCATGAGCAAAGGCCATAGGAAAAGATTTTATCAATTTAATGATGGAATCTTTTTCTTCACCAGAAATTTGTTCTCCAAAAGAAGAATTGTTCATTTCAGACATAAGGGAAGGCATTTCTTTTGTAGATCTTCCTTTATATTGAACTACAGAATTACATGTGTTCAATCCTGTTGTTAATAATTTCCTGAGGGAGGAAATTTTAAATTTTCTCTTCCCATTCATCCCCATTGTGAAACATTTATTTGAAGGATCTATTTTTATGCCATATTTGGTTAAAGTGTGATTTCCCATAATGAACCAACCACTCAAATTATCATTTTTCATGACAAAAAAATCACATATAGCTCTTACAAAACCATGTTTATATTTGAAAATTACTGTGGCTTTGAGTTAACCAATGGGGGACAAAACAGAGCCATAACCTCTCCAATTTTCAGAAATGATATGCATATGTTTTGATTTATAATCTTGCTCCACTGAAGCAAGTGCATTTTCAGATACTACACTTCCTCCAGTTCTAGAATCTAAGACAAATTCAATGTTTTTCCATTGATCAAGACTGGTGCCTTGAGAGGGGCATTAATAATTGAACTGACCTCAAGGTTTTTTATGATCTCAGAATCCTCTAATGTATATAAATCATTATTATCAATATTAATATTATTCAAATAATGCATATTGTCTTCCAGCATCAAAATTTCCTGATGAGAATCATATGAAATATTCCTGGCACAATCACTTGAAGTATCATTCAGTGCTATTGTGTCATTAGCATGTTCATATTTCTGCTCAACAAGATTTATCTTCTTGTCACAAACATGGCCTTTCTGCCAAGGCTTTCTGCATTTGAAGCAAGTGTTTGTTGCATACTTTTTGGCCGCAACAGGGGCAGAATGTTTACCAACCTTTTCCAGGGGTTTCTGTTGGTAATTGGGGTTTCTCTCCAATGGAGTTCTAGGAATGAATTTTCTAGAATCATACTTTTTGTTTAAAAGGATCTCATTACAAGTATTAATAAAAGAAGAAGGTTCTCTTGAGAACTCAGTCCTAGCAACTATCAAGTCTCTCAAAGACATAGGTAATTTATAGAGGATCCTGTCCTTCCATAATTCAAACTCCATATTTGGGTCCATTGCCCTCAAGATTTTCACAAGTTTCATCAGGAGCTCAATGTATTTTTCAGTAGAAGATCTATATTTAGTTTCTTCATACTGCCTTTGTTGAGCTATCCTAATCTTGGAACCACAAAATTGTGCTTTAATTAATCTTTCCAATCTTCCCATGTGTAGTCATTTTTATCCAAGAGAACAGATTCATACCACATTTGGGCCACATTGGTAAATAAAGAAATTAAGTTTGACACTATTTCCTCATCTGGGAGTTTGTAAGAATTTTTTAAGTTATCAATACTGAAAATTAACTGTTGCCAACCAGAGGAAGAGTCACCATCAAATGTTGGATACTGGTCAAGTTTTGGCCAATTCCTTTGATTTGAAGTTTTCTCTATATTACAAGCTTTTTTCTGAGTGAGAAGTAGCTGTAATTTCTCCAATTGGGAAGTAATTTCATTGTTTAATTCTTCTGTGAATGATCCAGGTACATCATCAATTTTTGATGGAAATTCAGTGATATCAACAGGTATTTCTGGAACTAATTCTTCTTTGAATGAACTAGGAACAGGTAAAATTGGGGTATCCTTCACCACATAATATTTCAAAGAAATTTCAGAAAACTTTTGATCATGTAACAATGAATTTAATTTCTCTTCAATAGCTGTTAGCCTTGTCTTCAATCTTGGAATACTAGATAAACTCTCATTTATGGTTGCAAAAGATAACTGGTTCTTATTTTGTAAAGATGAATAATGATCACTCAATCTTTTTAAGTTCAACTTATGTCCCTCTAGCTCTTGGCAACCAATGAACACAGTATCTGTTAATTTATACAAATCATTCTTGATATTTTTCCATAAAGCAACTTTCTTTTTATGAGTTACTTTGTAATGAAACAAATCATCAGAAACTCTCTGTAATTCACTCCTCAATGCTTGATAACCCTGTTCAGTTAACAAACTATTAAATTTTTGAGTTAATTGCTTGTTGTTCATTATCTAATTTTGTTTAGCAATAATATCTCTCAAATATTCATCATTAATATTTGCTACATCTGTAGTATTTCTCAATAGGGAAACAGAATAACTTTGCAGATTCTTATAAAACTCAGGTTCAAGTGTCTCATCAATAATAGCCATATCAGGATTTATCATTGAAATAGCAATCAAAACCATAGGATTAGATACATTAGAATATTGAGCAACTTGTCTACTACTTTCAGCCTCTACTGGTCTCACAGTCTCACTCCTTTTCCAAAATTACCTGAAGGAACTGTATCAGCAACAAGAAATGGTACTTGAGATTCAATAGATAGAATTACAATGGTTTGGGAAAGTATTGAATGTGATTGTTTCTCCTCTTTCTTCCTCCTGGATAAGGGTGAGGAGTTGGAGGGTTGAACTGGTTGGCTCTTGAAGGACCTGCCTGAGGTACTTGTTGTTGTTGTTGGGACAGATAATCCCACTGGGTGTTCAGCCAATCCCACTTCCACTTTGAGACTTCCACTTTTTCTTGTTTCTGGGGAGACAATTGTGGAAGGGGTTTTGGGGGATGAGGAGGTTTCTTTTTCTCTTGAAGGAAGGTTTCTATTTTTCTTACCTTGTCTTCTAGAGAGTCTGTTCTTGACCTCAACTTGAGACTTTCTGACCTCAATTCCTTGATGTGGGTGAAGAGATTGCTGAATTGTTGATTAAAGGGCATATTTTTTATTTTGAAGCCTTCTGGAAGCTCTTCAGGGGGGTTTCTTGAAGGCTTTTGTTCCTGAGCAGCTGTCTCCACTAATATCTCTTTCTCTTGCATCTCCACATCCTGATTCATCCAGTAATTAATTAATTTGAGCCTGTTTTGTAGTCAAAGGAGAACTTGCAGAAGAAGCTTGATCATAATCAATTAAATCTTGTTCTTTATCACAGCCAGCAGAAGCACCTTTGTCAGTCATAGTTGTAGTTAACCTGAACTGAGAGAAAGAACTAATAAGTTATTATTTTTACTTTATTTAAAGAAAAATAAGGAAAAAAATTAATATATAAGTAATTATAAGGATTTTGTAATCTACTGGAATAATTAGAATATAATGTATTTCAGGGCAAAGAATCAACTGAAATAATAATCAAAATTTTATTAATTAATTTAGAGTAATTTTATGACCAGGATTAAAATAAATCAACTGAAATAATAAAATAATTTAGTAATTATTAATGTAAAAGTTGATAATTATCAGGACTAAAGTCAGCTGAAAATTTTAATTACCAGGAGCTATTGTCAACTGAAAATAATTTTAATTACCAGGACTTAATGTCAACTGAAATAATTCAATTACCAGGACTTATTGTCAACTGAAATAGTTTTAATATGATCAATTTAATTATCTTTTAATATTATTATTTCACTTCCAGGACAACTGTCAACTGAAGCAATAATATAGTTTTTTAATTATCAGGACAGAGGTCAACTGAAATAATTAAAATCAAAATATAAAATAATTAATTTAATTTTTATATTACTTCCAGGACTAAGAACAACACAGTTCTATCTTGGTCAACTAAGAGAATTTTTTTTTTATTTACCAGGCACCTCTCCCTGTAAAATGAGAAAGTTAATGCCACTTACAGAGTGCTGAGTAAAAAGATATACATAGACAATGAAATGTGCAAAGTGACCCACAAACAGCAATTAATATAATAACCACAAATATATATGGATATTTCCAATATATGAGCCTAAGTTTTGGAGCACGGTTCAATTCCTGGTCGCAGCAAAAAAATAAGTCACACCACACAATATGGGGGGCGGACTTGCTAGCGAGTCCGCAACCTTGGACCCAAACTCACCACAGATTGAACACACATTGAGCTATTGATAAAGGAACCATACAATCAGGGATGAACACCACTCAGCAGAACAGTTATAGGTGGGTGTTCAAGTAGAGTTCAGAATGGTTTCAGTATGAGTTCAGTATGAGTTCAGTCTTAGTTCCATCTGAGTTCAGGTTGATGACTTGCTAGCAAGTCCACCCCCTATATTGCGTAGTGTCATGTGGTCTTTGACGTTTGTTGTTTTTGTTGTCCATTTGTCCTTACAGGTAACTTGATGTTGAATAGTCCCTTGGTGGCCGTCTTCAAGATAGCCATGTGCTGTCAATGATTTGGAAAGGGCCTCAAGTATTGGGAAACTCCTTTTGGTCTAGAAGATTTTTGGTGGCAATTTAAAGTTTTGGACAATGGATTTGGAATTTTCAAGTCAAGTACGTATAATATATCTTATGATTTACTTTTACTCAATAGAAAAGGTAATAATATAAATATTATTAGAATTCACCACGGGAAATCAGGGGGTGAACTTTTAGCAGTTCCCTCTCTTTGAAACTTTCAGGAAGAGGTTGGGAAATCATTGGGGAAATGTTTTGAAAGAATTAAGAAACTGTTTTTAGATTATATGAAATTTTTTTGAAAAATAAGTTTGCCCTAAATTGAGCCTCAATTTATCCCTTCTTGAGCAGAGCTTTGGATTTAAGTTGAGCATCAGTTGGAACAAATTTGAGCAATGGTTGAGCCACAACACTTAACATACCACAATATTCAATTTTATATTTAGATCCATTTAATGTTGGGAGGTCAGGTTTGATATTAGTAGATATATCTTAAATGACACATAGTAAACTAGGTCTGGAATATTATTTCATTTATCAATTATATTTCCCCAAATATATAATAAAGAATACTATTTAAGTCCTTTTTAAAAATTTTATCAATAAAAATATAACTCTGTAAAAATATTTCCACATAATTTTAAATTTTCTAGATAAAAGTTGATATTGAGCCCTTATCAATAGAAATTTCTCATTGTTCCTCGGAATAAAAAAGTATAAGACAATGTTCAAAAAATTTAATGTAGGAGAAAATATATATATATACTTTATAAGGGGAAAAAATAGTAATATAATTTTTTTAAAATTTACACTATTAAAGAAACTAATTTAAATATATTGGCACAAAACATAGGCTCTAAAATAATGCACTTTTTTTAATAATTTATCTGTATTTAGTTATTATTAAAATGTGAGTCAACATTAATTATTAACATACATGAAAAATTCAATTTTGAATATTTATCCAATATTATGTATACTCTCTACTTTATTCTCTTTCAAAACTTTGCTCTCACCCTCTCTTTCTTTAAACTACCACCATCACCTTAAAATTCATTTAATTAAAATGTTAAATTTAAGATGCATTGGACAATTATCTTTGAATTTTAAACCTATTTTTCCAAAAGAAAGATCTGTTTTTGATGAAGTATCCACTCCAGTTATTATGCAACAAGGAAGATCTTTAGTTCATATTTTTTGAATATTCAAAGAAGGAGAAGCAAAACCTATTGGTGATCTTTCTAACAAACAGAGCAGCCAAATTGGACAACTACTTGGAGAAATTGGATCTGGATCTCAAATTTTAACTGAGGAAAGGGCTTTAAATCCCCAAATACCTTATTAATTTTGCTCTTACTTGGTTCTACTTTTAAACAGGCAAGATAGAATTTGTGGCCTCCTTTTTTGTTTGACTTATTTTATTAGTCAGGCTAAAGAAGTATTTCTAAATGCTCAAATTGATTTGACACCAATTCCACACTACAATCCAACTGTCCTCCTCAATATTCCTCATTCTTGTATTCACACAACTTCTGAAATTTCTGGAGCAAGGGATAATAAAATGGCAAATCTATCTATACATGGTATCAAAACAACTATGAAAATGCATCAGATTCAAGCTATAAATTTTATGATAGACAATGAAAATAACTTATCCAAAAATTTAGAGAACCTGTGGAGGAATGCAGACAACAGCTGGATGAGAGTAGGTTTTAATAATTATTATGAACAATTTCTTGAAGAAGAGTTATCCTCTGCAGGAATTGGTTCAATTCTAGCTGATGATATGGGCTTGGAAAAGACCCTCTCAACTCTTGGCCTAATTACTGCAACTCAAAGTGAAGCCAGACGATTCCAACTCTTGGGTGGTGGACAAGAGAAAGATAGGACATCAGCAACTCTCATCATTTGCCCACTTGCAACATTATCAAACTGGGTCAATGAAATAAGAATTCACTTTGAAGATAATGCACTACCTTTCAAGGTTCTTTATGGGAAGGATTCAAAGAAAATTAATTTTGAGGAGCTTCAGAACCAACTAGTTGTTTTGACTACCTATGAGACAGAAAGTCCATCTTCTTCAAAGAAAACTCCTCAACCTATTCTTCCAGTAACTCATAAACTCATTTGGTACAGAATAGTTTTAGATGAGGCTCAGTAAGCATTCATTTGAATTACTAATATTTTTGAACATAATATTATAAAAGCTGATGAAATGTTTAACATAATTTAAAAGTTTAATCAAGAATCCCCAGTCGCACAAGAATCAGAATATATTGGCCTTGGAGGCTGAGTATTGACTATGCTTGACAGGGACACCACTTCAGAACCAGACAACTGATCTTCAAAGCCTTATATCATTCCTCAGAATCAAAAGATGGTAAGAAAACTGGTTGTGGATTAATTTTCTTATAAATAGCTTAAACAGAGGAAGCTATAGCTCAATGAAATTGATAAATACTCTCATGAATGTCATATGCCTGTGGAGGACTAAAGAAGCAATCTTATCACTTCCTAAAAAAATTGAGCAAGGAATATCTGCAGAATTATCAGAACCTTGGCACTCAAAACTAACAAAGCTTCAAGAACGTTTTTCTGAGTATTATGGGCCTTCTAAAAACACCAACCTCCCTTGGGACTTGGCTGAGTTTCTCCAAGAACTGTCAATTTTCCTGCAATTTTGTAACCACCCTGTCTACAAAAACCCAGATCAACCTCCAACATTTCCTTTCACATGGAAACATTCAGCAAAGATTATACATCTAATCAGTCATTTAGAAATTTTCTTAAGGAGAGAAAGGGGGATAATTTGTCCCAAGGCTGTAGTATTTTCAGAATATGCAGACTTTTTTAAAATGTAAGTAATTCTATTAATTATCTCAATAACTTATTTTTAGCTTAAACAACATTTCAATATTTTATCCATTAAATTAGTATAAAAAAGGCTTTAGATGACCATTGAATTAGCTACACAGAGCTTGTAGGAAAGTTGAGCATGAAAAAAAGGAATGAAATTCTAGACAAATTCAAAAATGATGAAAGATCTCAAGTTTTTCTTGGTACAATCAAGGCTACAGGAGTTGGAATAGACTTGAGGTGTGCACAAAATGTATATATAATGGTAAGCCAAAGAGTCTTATATTGAAATAAAAAAAGTTGAAAAGAGAATTTGTTTAAAATATTGAAACAGGAGCCTAATTGGAATCCAGCAGTTGAACAGAAAGCAGTTGATTGTCTGTATAGAATGGGCCAACAAAATGAAGTTCATGTACTCAAGTATTTTGTAAGTAGAAGTATTGAATTAAGCATTTATAAGATACAAAGAAAAAAGATTGAGCTATCAATGTATGTGAAATTTTCTTTAAATAAAGTTGCATCATAGCTAAAAATATTTATCTGTTCTAATTTTTTAAGGCTAAGTGTCCCAAACATTGGAAACAAGGAATATGAGTCTGCTAGATTATTGATTAGGGAATTCATCAATAACTCAAATTAGAATTTGAAATTTGCTCAAGTATGTAGGAAATATTTATTGGGTCTTGACAATTAAGAAGTTTTAATTGTTGAGGATTAAGAGAAGCAAGATATAATGAAGAATAGCAGTCACTTGGCAAACCCCTGGGGACTGGAAAAGAATTAAAGTGAGTCTTTATTGAGGATACCAAATTTAATCTATCATATAATGCCAAGTTCTTAAGTATTTCTCCTGAATAAGAGGAATTTTCTCTGATTTGAATGTGTTTCTGGTTGAGATTTTGTGCAAGTCTTGAGAATTCTTCAGATCTCCATGGCAATAAAATCCACTTAAAAGAACCTTCATCATCAATTTTGGTGTCTGAGCAACATTTGACGTTTTTGAAAAGATTCTCATAGGTTTCACCACTTGGAAGTTTTTTAAGAAGGTGAGTTTGGTTAAAAGAATTCTGAAAAAGATTGTCAAATTTATATAAGCTTGTGTAAAAAATAAGATAAAAATATTAGTCCTTACTTTCTTTTTTATTTTATATTTATACTTTCTTATTCTAAATATTTCGTGGAAACTATCAGAATCTTTTCCGAGTCGTAATTTATCAGCATAACCTATAAACCAGCGGTGAAGAACACCCATTTGATTTAAGTAGGAAATATGAGTAGAGTCCATTGAATAAGAAACTAAAAAATTAGTTTCAGTGCTTAATGATAATTTTTACCAAAACTTGATTCCACTCGTGAAACCAATCAAGATTCCAAGAAAACAGTTTTCCAGGAAAGTTTTATTGATGAATAAAGTGGATAAAAGCATTGTGGAATATAGCAGGGATTTGTTCAGAAACACGGTAATTTTGTTCAGGATATGGCAAATTAATATCAATGTTGAGAGAGATTATATTGAACAATGAAAACCTATGTAGTTGTTCTTTGGTGGGTTTCAGCTTCCATTCATTAGACTGAGGTGAAATATTCAAAAGCACACAACAGAAATTGTAAATAGACCTGCAAAAATGAGAAGTTGATCAAGGGAGTATCTCATTGAATCTTTTATTAAGTACACGGGTTTTAGTAGGTATTTTTCTCTGAGGAAAATAAGAACAACTAGAGATCATCATATATGTTATGAAAAGCAAAATGAACAAAATTATAAAATTTTGAAAGGATATGGCAAAAAAAACACTACTATAATAAATTTTTTATTTTGAAAATAATTAATAATGAAGAGTTGAGTGGACAGACAGATGAGCTTTCTCATGAATATCTTTCTCTATAAAATATGGATATCTATGTATGTTCATAATTAATTCAAAAGGAAATAAATCAGCTGTAATAGAAAATTATTGCATGATAAATGGGTAAAAATATAATGCAGAATTATTTTGATTTTTCAACTTATTTTGATAATATTTTAATGAAAATAATGGCCTTATTTGAGCTTGTTGATTGTGCTGAGAAACTTATTTTAAAAATTTATATTAACACCTTATTAGTATGTATATAGTTTATTTACCAAGATTACTCGGAAACCATACCAATTTTTCAGAGTTTGGAATAAGCAACTTAATGTAAAAATTCTGTTTTTTGGATTCTGGAAGCTTTACTTTGATGACCCCTTAGATTTGAAAATTTTAAAATAATATATTTTGTTGAAAAATTATTTATTTTTCAGACTGTAATTCTATATTGTGAAAAATAAATATTATAAATTTTTTTATATCTTATAGTGATTATTAGTGAAAACTTTTTTGTTACTTGGCAGAATTTTATTAATGCAGGTGATTGTAGAAAAAAAAACTGCAAAACTTAAATAACTTTATTATTATAAATTAAATGGTATTATTTTGATTCAAGTTATACCATAGTTTCTACTATATTTAAAAATGCAATCAATTTGTATTCTCTTATAGTATTATGCTTTGTGCAAAATAAGATGTTTGATAAACATGTATGCAAAATTGTAAAATGTAGCAAGTATGAAACATTTTGCTGATGCACAGTATGGATACCTACTTAATGCATGGTTAAAATGCATGAAACAAACATTCAAAGAAATCCATGGTAACCAGCTTGTTGATAAACTTCTTGAGATGTAAAAATTAGCCTATTTTAGTAAGTGCTTCACAATAAATAAATAGTTTGCTCGATTGCTATGATCCAGTAACATATTTCTTATATCCAGAAGTCTTAAAATGCCATCATTTTTTCGCGTTTTTAAAGGTGAAGAGCTTGGATGTTCATCAAGAAAGCATCAAACCTCATTGGGAAGCTTTGAAGTTGGTGTAGCTTTCAAAACATCTCAGTCATACTCCAAACATGAAGAGGAAAGAAATTGCAAAGCACAGATAGTTGGTACATCCTGCGCTTCACCTAACTTAGGATCCAACATACAAGATCTTGTAAGACATAAATATTTGGTAAATAAAGAGAAATTATGATTCAATTAATCTCTATTTTTTTCTTTGCTTAGGGGTAGCCTGTTTTGGAAACAATTCTATCTCTACCACGGTCAAAAAATTTGAATTTGGAAGAGCTTTATAGCCAAAAGATGATGTGGCAAGCAACAAGACTTTCTCTAATCCATCATTTAAGCAAAGAAGGTTGTGCTGAATTTTTGAATGATGAGGTCAACAAACTCAAACTTCTTAGTGAAGTAGGTAAAATATATTCTAGCAGAATCATCAGCCTGATTCCCCTTTCTATAGAGACAGTATTTAGTCGATTGCAACTCAATCCATTATTTTTCACCAAGACATGCTGTGCTAAGTGCTTTGCTCTATATGAGTATATCCCCAAACACCAACCATCAATCTTATCTTGTACTCAACCTTTTTATTCATCCTCAAAGCGCTATTTGAAAGATTTAGGACATAGAGAAGAAACTATCAATTGTGATGAAAGTTTGTATTTGGCTAAGTACAAACAAGAAGAAGCAATCTACCATCCTCGTAAAACATTTCATCTTAACAGTTTGGTTGAATGGCTTTCAGGAAAGCTTAAACTAATCAAATTTGAGATGCTGATCGAGAAAAAAAATGATTTTCTAGAAAAAATGGAAAGAGATGTGATGAAAGATGTATATTATGGTTTTGTATGGAAAAATTTTCCAGATATTTCTACAACTCAAAATAGAAGTGTTGATGGATATACAAAAACACAAGGTAATTTAATGTTTAGTTTATGTTGACTGTTTTAGGCTGGGTGGAAATTGTATTGGAGGTCATCAGAAATCTGTGGATAATATCTTGTTGGTGTGTATGAACTTGCCTACAGAAGATTGATACAAAACCAAAAATCTATTTTTGTATGCTATTATTCCCCGTCCAACTGAGCCAGCAAGTGAACAAATAAATCATCTTCTGAAGCCTCTTGTTGATGAACTAAAGACTCTATGGGATGGCATATTTATTGAAAAAACACCTCACTATCCACAAGGCCAAAAAATAAGGGATGCATTATTCTCTTTAATAGGAGACATTCCAGCGATGCAAATGATTACTGGTTTTGCAAGTCACTCAGCCACTAAGTTCTTCTCTGTCTGTCATATTTCAAAAAATGAAATCGGTGAGTATCAAGTCAAAAAATTTTCCTTGCGTACTTATGAGGATCATTGTCGGTCAGTCGTCTAGAAGAAGGTAAGGCAAAGAGGAGAAAAGGAGGAGGACAAAGGAAAAAATAAAAGAAATAAACTGTAATAGAGTATTTAATTTATTTAAAAGAAAAACAATGGCGAGTAACTTGAGAGATGACAAAAATTTAGGCTTTATTAATAATAATATTATTTAAGGTAAGGGTTCTGCACGGCAAACACTTTTAATTACTATCAGACTTAAAGCAACCTTTAAATTGTTATATAGAATTTTAATTAGAATTGTATTACTAATAAAAAGAATATAAACGTAATAAAATTGTATTTAATTTGTTGAGTGTATAATAAGTGATGAGGCTACAGGGGATTATCCAAGGCCCTTTTATAGGCAATGGGTCCTCTGAAGCGCCACTATATTTGTAAATACAATAATTAGAATAGAATAAAACAAGTATATCAAAGAGTAAATGAAACATAACAATGTAGAGAAAAATATGAAACAAATAATTAAAACCCCAATTAAGAATCCAATTTTCCCGCCATTAATTCCCAAATCAGTAAGTAAAAATAGTGAATACCTAAACAAGACTGGAACATAGGAACTATGAGAAAAATAATTCCAAACAGATGGTACAGTCTGATTTAAGGATATTTTAAGTGAAACAAAAAATACTTTGTCGCAACAAAACATGTAATTAATCTCATTTTAGTATAAATTAATTAATTGTTTTTTCCTGACACAATTAAGGGTCAAAAGAAGTGTCATTAATTATTGTTTAGTATTATATGAAAGGTGTTATTTAATATATAAATTTAAATAATTAATTTAAATATATTATAAGTCAATTTTACACTTATAATTATAATATATGTTTTTCAATTAATTAAATATAAATTTATAATTATTAAATACATAAAAATGCACCATTATTTGTAGAATATATTATATTATGTTCAATTTAAATGTATATAAAAATTTATATAACCAATAAAATTAATATAACACTTGTATATAATAAAATACTTATATAATTTTATTATGCAATAAAATATTAATTTATATTCATTAAATACAATTCTTACCCACTCTTTCAGGTTTTATAAGTTACATATCATTTACTGGACTCCTGGAATAGCCTGGCTGACACTCCCTCACTCTAAAAAAAACAATAAAAAAAATGCTAAGATTTTTTCTTTTTGTATTTTTTCAACAGAGTAGGCAGATTTGAAATTTCCTTGCCAGGTATCCATGCATCTTGTTTAGATGATTTGTTCTTATATCTCAATAAATATTCAGTACCTCTTTCAGAAGTGATAATTCTATCATTGAGAATTTTATCAATTTCTGCTGTTTCTGTGACTTCCTGAGGGTTCTTCTTAGGTCTTCCTCTTCTTTTTGGAAATAAGTCACTGTTGGAAGTATAAGGCTTAAGCAAAGAAATGGGAAAGACAGGATGTTTCCTATCATATGGAGAATACAATACAACTTCTACTGCATTATCACCAACCATTCTTTTAACAACAAATGGTCCTACAAAAGGATCTTTTAATTTGTGGTTACCTTGTAAATTGAAATGGACAGTAGAGATCAACACTTCATCACCCTTGTTAAATGTGTATTCTTTATGGGATTTATCCCATCTTTTCTTTTCATATTCAAATGCTTTATCAATACAACTCTGAGCATGTTTTCTGCATAGCTGTTGCATTTGCATAAAAGATTTTACACCAGGGTGTAGTTCCAACTTAGTTAATTTATTATTGAGAATCTGAGCAGGAGTGTTTGGGACATACCCTAACCAAAGCTCAAAAGGCTTTTTCTCAGTGACAGAATGAACAGTGCTATTATATGCAAATTCAAGACCAGGCAAAAGAGTGACCCAATCATGAGTAAATCTGTCATTGTCTTTATATTCTAAACCAAAGGCACAATACCTTCTAATCATATCTTCCAGAGTTTGAATCATTCTTTCAGCTAGACCATCAGTCTGAGGATGGTGAGCTGTAGATAATTTTAACTCACAGCCACAAATATCCATCAAAGAGGTCCAAAACTCAGAAGTGAATTTTGGATCCCTATCAGAGATAATGGCCTTTAGAAAACCAATAATATTAAACATGTAAGACCACCATAAGAAAGCTAATTCTTTTGTGGATACATCTTTGTGGGTTGGAATAAATTTGCACATTTTTGTGAATCTATCCACTATTACCCAACAAGAGTTAAAGCTGTCTTTACCTGCAACAGGAAGACCAGTGACAAAATCCATATTAATAATTTGCAAGGGAGCACTAGGTGCTTCAATATGTTGTAATAACCCTGCTCTCTTACCTTTTAACCTTTTAGATTTTTGGCAGGAATCACAAGATTCAACATATAATTTTGTGTCTTCAGACATATTAGCCCACCATGCAGTGTTTTTGATTCTAATCAATGTTTTTTCAAGATCAAAATGACCAGCTAATATGTCATCATGACAAAGTTTGAGGATAGTTTCTTTCATTGACGGAGGAATAACAATTACATTGGTAAGCTTCCTTCTATAATATATATAACCATCTTCAATAGAGAACTTTCCTTTATTTAAAGCATTTTGGTACTTTGCAGGAAGAGTTTTTATTAATGCTTGAATTGAAGCATTCTTAGGATCATTTAAGATAGTAACCAATTCATTTAAATCAGAATCTTTATCATATGAATCCAGTATCAACTGTAATAACTCCTCTTCCATATCAACTATAAATATACCATGGATATGAACAGTATCATCTTCAGGTACATAAGCAGGATTTGAGTCATTATTTGGCAGAGGCAATCTGGAGAGCATATCAACATTAGAGTGAACATTTCCAGCTCTATGGATAATTTTCATCCTTCCTCTGTATTCTTGAACAGCAAGTTGCCACCTGAACATATGTCTGTTAGGTGTCTTTAGGTTTAAGAGAGACTTCACAGCACTACAGTCAGTTACCAACTCAAATTTTTGGTCATCCAAATAGTAATGAAGTTTCTCAAGAGCCCAAACAACTGCTAAGCACTCCAATTGAGTGGCACCATATTTCAATTCACTATTTCTTAAGGTTCTTGAAATATAACAAATTACAACCTCTGAGGATTTATCATTAATAATTTGCTTTTGGTGAAGGGCAGCACCCAGACCAATAAAGCTAGCATCTGTATAAAGGACAAATGGCTTGTTAAAATCTGGAAGAGCCAATATAGGGGCTGTCATTAAGCAACTTTTTAATGTATCAAAAGCTTTTTGACAGTCATTATTCCAGAGAAAAGCAACATCTTTTCTGGTCAGTTTTGTAAGAGGCAAGGCTATGACCTGATAATTTTTAATATATTGTCTATAATACCCACACATACCCAAAAAACTTTGGATTTCTCTTACAGAAGTTGGTGCTTTTACATTTTGAATGGCAGCAACTTTATTATGGTCTACACAAATTTGCAAGCCTGACACAACATGGCCAAGGACTTTCAAAGATTGAAAACCAAATTTACACTTTTTTAAAGATAAGGACATATTGATTTCATCCATTTTTTGGAAAACTCTATTCAAGTGGATCATATGTTCATCAAAAGTTTTAGAAAAAACAATAATATCATCAATATAAACCATGAGCCAACCTTCAATAATTTCTTGATGGAAAGTGTTATCCATGACTTTCTGGAAAACTGAAGGAGCATTTTTAGGGCCAAATGGCATCCTAACATACTTATATATTCCCATATGAGTAGAAATAAGCAAAAAAGTTTGAGAATTTTTCTCAACTGGAACTTGATGATAACCTTTATTACCATCCAGACAACTAATAAATTTTGCACCTTGCAAGGTAGCATGTATTGAATTAATTCTGGGTAAAGGATAAATATCATCAACAGTATAAGTATTTAAAGCTCTGTAATCTCCACATAATCTAGCTTTATCTTTTTCATAAGAAATCAAGACTGGGGAGATGACACAATATTTGGGGGTAACATCCACTTTCTCAATGATATTCATTTTCAATAATGTTTCAATACTATCTTCAATATCTTTTCTTTTTGATGGAGAAGCAGGATATGGTTTTTTCTTAAGGGTAGGAGGAATATCACTCAAATTACAGGATAAGGTAATTTTCATCTCTTCCTGAACAATTCCCAAGACATGAGAACCATGAGCAAAAGCCATAGGGAAAGAGGTAATAGAGGAAACAATAGAATCCTTTTGTTCACTAGTCAACTGATCACCAAAAGAAGCAGTATTTATTTCATGTAGTAAATCATCCATTTCAGTTGTTGTTCTACCTTTACACTGGATCAGTGAGTTACAAGATTTCAACAAATGCCCAGAAGTTCTAGGAGAGGAAATTTTGAATTTCCTTTTCCCATTCATTCCTAAGGTAAAGCAATTATTTGCTGGGTCCAGTTTCACACCAAACATGGTTAAAATATCATTTCCCATAATAAACCAATTGCTTAAATTATCATTTTTCATGACAACAAACTCACAAACAGCTCTGACAAAACCACCATTATATTTGAAGAATACAGAGATTTTGTATTTGCCAATAGGAAATAAAGTAGAACCATACCCTCTCCATTTTTCAGAAGTTATAGGTAATAATTTACTCAAATATTCCTTATCCACTGAAGCCAAAGCTTTTTCAGATACTACACTTCCTTCAGCACCAGAATCAAGAACTACATCAACATTTTTACCATTAATGATAAAAGGTGCCTTTAAAGGGGATATAGGAATAGAATTGTTAGTAATATCTTTAATTATCTCAGCATTTTCTACTGAAGATAAATTCAATACACAATCTTCAGATATATTATTTAAATAATGGACATCATGTTCCAAAATTAAAACATCTTTAACAGACTCATTGTCATAGGAGATATTACTTTCACAGTCACTGGAAGAATTATTTACATCAAGCTCAACTTCATCAGTGTCTTCATTTTGTTCAACAAGATGAATTTTCTTGTCACAAATATGACCCTTCTGCCACGGGTTTTTACACTTATAACAAGTATTTGTTGCATATTTTTTAGGTGCAATTGGGGCAGAGGGTTTACCAGATTTTTCTGGGAGCTTTGTAGAAGGTTTATTCTGATCATTATAAGATTTACTAAGGTAATTCTTTGGTTCATATCTATGGTTGAGCAGTACCTCATTACAGATATTAATGAAAGAAGAATTTTCCCTTACATGTTCAGTTCTAGCCACAATCAAATCCCTAAGAGAATTTGGTAATTTATACAAGATTTTATCTCTCCAAATATCATAATCCATCTTTGGATCAATTGCTCTAAGGATTTTAGTTATTTTCATCAGAAAAACAATGGGCTTTTCAACAGAGGAGGATATATATCTAGTATTTTCATACAGTCTCTGCTGAGCTAACCTGAATTTTGAACCACCAAACTGATTCTCAATCAAGGATTTCCAATCATTCCATGTATAATGATTGTTATCTAAAAGGACAGATTCATACCACATCAAGGCTACATTGGAAAATAAAGAAATTAGCTTAGAAACAATTTCCTCATCAGGTAGTTTATAAGATCTCTTTAAATTATCAATTCTTTGGATAAAGTGTTGCCAATCAGAGGAAGAATCACCATCAAAGGTAGGATATTGGTCTAACTTAGGCCAATTTTTCTGACTACTGGGATGGTCCACTTTTTGGTTTGAATTATTTATTATTAATAATTCCTGAAGTTTAGCCAGGTGTTCAGAAATTTCATTATTTACAGAAACAGCTGGTGCATGACCATCACAAGATTTTTTGCTAGTAGCAAAAGATTTTACAGACTCATTGTCAGTTTGTTTAATGGTTGAAATATGAGGAAGAAAGGATGAACTTTGCTCAGGTTTTTTCCCTTTATTTTTATGCAGCTTATTTACAGAAATCTCATTTAATTCATTATTGATGGTTAAGGTTGAGAACTTTTCCTGCAGGTCAGACACATAGTTTCTTATTCTTGGAATTTCAGACATCTGGTCATTTACTTTTGCAAGAGATAGAACATTTCTGTCCTCAGAAACTGAGTGTTTGGTACTTAGTGCATGGAAATCATTTTTTAGCTTCTTAAACTAATATTGCAGAGATTTTATTTCATTCTTGAATGAATAATTTTCCTCAATAAGGGGTTTCAATTCACTCAAGGTCTTATGTAGACTGATATTTCTATCTGAGATAGCTCTATTGTCACTTCTTATTTGTTTTTGTTGACTAAGAACAATATTCAAGGTTTCTTTGATTTTTAAATAAGCTGTATCTTGTACAGAAGAACTCACTTTACATTGCAAGTGTAAATTATTTAATCTATCATTTTCATGGATTAACACATCTCTCACATGTTTGTCTTTCACAATATTAAAATCAAGGGTATCTTTCAATATTTCCTCAGAAGTTTTTTCAATTAAGGTGTAGATTTCAGGGGGAAAAGAATCATTTTTAATTGCAAGAGAAGGATTAATTAAAGATGTAGAAGTTAAATGTAAAGGTTCATCAAATGACAATTTTCTAATTACATCAATAGGGCTACTAGTTACAGGAAGCTGTCTTTTAACAGGTTTAACTGTTCTTTCACCATGTTCAATAAAATTACCTTCAGAAGAAGATTTATTAGAAAACATACCCAAGTGACTATCAACCAAATTACTTACCATGGCAGAGGAGGAAACTTCCCCTGGGACTGGGTTTGGGATTGTGCTTGGGCCTTCTTTCTCCTGCCTTGTTGGTAGGGATGAGGAGGTGGATGGAAATTGGGTGTTCTGGATGGGCCAGGCTGATGATGAGGAGGGTGTTGCACATTCTGTTGGTAGTGACTCATTAGATAATCCCATTTCCATTGCTCTACTTCCATAGTATTTGGATTTTGGATGGTTGAGCTGTGTGGCTGTGAAGGTTGAGCCTGAAACTGAGGCTGATTGGGAGGCAACTGAGGAGGGGCCTGGGCCTGAATTTGGTTCCTGAGTTCTTGAACCTGATCCCACAAGGTGTCTACTTTTGCTTTGTACGTCATATTTTCTGTCTTCAACTCTTTTATATGACTGGACAGGTTGCTGATTTGTTGTGGCAGAGGAAGCTTTTTTATTTTGAAGCCTTTTGGAAGACCTTCTTGAGGTACTAGAGGCTTTACTTCCTTCTGTGGTGCTGGGGGAAGGGGGTTTGGTTTGTTTACATTTCCTGTCATTTCCACATCCTGCAGCATGTGAATTCTTTGTGTTAGCATAAGATTTTTTATGTCCAACTTTAGAAGAACTTACAGTGTCAGCATCATAGTCAATTTCAATTTCATCCACTTGCATGTTATCCATTTTGTCAGCCAAATTGTTGGACATACTAGTGGGAAGATTTTAATTTACTTCTTATTTTTAAAAAAATAATAAAAGTTAGTTAATAATTGCTCCAAATAATAATAGAAAAAAAAATTTTATTAATTAAATTATAGAAAAAAAAATTTTCAATATAAAGTAATAATTATAAAAAATTAATTTTTAAAAAAATGGATTGCAAGGTTAAATTGGGAATAAACAATCAAGTTAATTCATCCAATTAATTACCAATATTAAATATGGCAATATATTTGGGACTAAGCACAAAGTACTTTTAAGTCAACCAAAATTAACAATAATTTTAATATAAAAAAAATTAAATTAATAATTCAATTTGTATTAATAAAAATGTCAATTCTTCTAGGACTAAGAGGATTTAACACTCTATAATGGTCAACTAGGAAAAAAATTTTTTTAATAATTGAACACTAACACTCAGTAAATCAGCAATTAAGCCACAATCACTGTTATTGCAGTAAAAATATAGTAATATGAGTGAGAGGTGCAAAGGTGAACTTACTATAGTGATCGAAAAATCACTTCAAAATAATATAAGAATTAATATAATATAAACCTAAGAAATCGAACCCAAGTTCGAAACACAGTTGTGGCAAAAGTTTTGTTTTTTGCTAGGTGGTCCGTGCATTTGTCGTTCGTCGCCAGGCTCGATCGTCGTCGTCGTTTGGAAAGGTCCCCAGTTGTCGGTCAGTTTTCTAGAAGAAGGTAAGGCAAAGAGGAGAAAAGGAGGAGGACAAAGGAAAAAATAAAAGAAATAAACTGTAATAGAGTATTTAATTTATTTAAAAGAAAAACAATGGCGAGTAACTTGAGAGATGACAAAAATTTAGGCTTTATTAATAATAATATTATTTAAGGTAAGGGTTCTGCGCGGCAAACACTTTTAATTACTATCAGACTTAAAGCAACCTTTAAATTGTTATATAGAATTTTAATTAGAATTGTATTACTAATAAAAAGAATATAAACGTAATAAAATTGTATTTAATTTGTTGAGTGTATAATAAGTGATGAGGCTACAGGGGATTATCCAAGGCCCTTTTATAGGCAATGGGTCCTCTGAAGCGCCACTATATTTGTAAATACAATAATTAGAATAGAATAAAACAAGTATATCAAAGAGTAAATGAAACATAACAATGTAGAGAAAAATATGAAACAAATAATTAAAACCCCAATTAAGAATCCAATTTTCCCGCCATTAATTCCCAAATCAGGAAGTAAAAATAGTGAATAACTAAACAAGACTGGAACATAGGAACTATGAGAAAAATAATTCCAAACAGATGGTACAGTCTGATTTAAGGATATTTTAAGTGAAACAAAAAATACTTTGACACAACAAAACATGTAATTAATCTCATTTTAGTATAAATTAATTAATTGGTTTTTCCTGACACAATTAAGGGTAAAAAGAAGTGTCATTAATTATTGTTTAGTATTATATGAAAGGTGTTATTTAATATATAAATTTAAATAATTAATTTAAATATATTATAAGTCAATTTTACACTTATAATTATAATATATGTTTTTCAATTAATTAAATATAAATTTATAATTATTAAATACATAAAAATGCACCATTATTTGTAGAATATATTATATTATGTTCAATTTAAATGTATATAAAAATTTATATAACCAATAAAATTAATATAACACTTGTATATAATAAAATACTTATATAATTTTATTATGCAATAAAATATTAATTTATATTCATTAAATACAATTCTTACCCACTCTTTCAGGTTTTATAAGTTACATATCATTTACTGGACTCCTGGAATAGCCTGGCTGACAATCATATTCACTGGGCAGAGAAGTGGAAAAAGTGTCAGTCACATTGGGAGCGGGTATCTATTGTTAGGAGTCATGGGGTTCAATGGAGAAAGCTGAATAACCTTGTATATTGGCATCCTACAGAATATTGCTCGATTGACTTCATACATTCACACATGCTTAGAAATCTTAAAGATCACAGTCTAAGTTATTATCTAATACTAAATTCTGCAATTGACCTAGAAAAAAAGCTGACAAAGGAAAAAATTTGGCATGTAAGAAGAGACAATAATGATGCAAGTTCTGATATATTTCTAAATAAGCAATATAAAAAACATAGAAGCAGCTTAATCAGCACTGATTCTGATAATATTGAGCCAGTGGGACAGCATAAAAGACTACGATATACAATTACAACAACACCGTCACAAACATATCTTAGAATAGATAGTGGAGGAGCTGAATTGGAAGGATCAAACAGCAGGAAAAAGTCATCAAGTTCTGAAAATCACTTTCAAACCTTAGAGTTTGGCTCCAAACATGCTTCTGAAAGTGGAATTTAAAATTTGACCTATAACTTAAGGCAAAAAAGTATTAGTATATCCAAAAGTGAAAGATCTAATTCATCCCTTGAGACTATTAGAAGTAAGAAAGATAAAAGGAAGGGCAAAGAGAAAGAAAGCAAATAAACTAGAAATCCACGATTGTCAGCCACTGAGCTAGAGGCAGTGTGGAATGTTATTGAGCAAACAAAAAAACCTTCCTAGATTTTATGAGTGCCAAAAAATGTAGGATCTAAAAAGTCAGGTTCCCTCAAAGCTGCAAAGTGGCATGTACTTTATAATGTTTACTTTCCTTTGTCACTTATCCCCCTTTGGGTAGAAAAATTAAATCAAGCCAAGACATCAGTGATGTCAGACCACAAACCTAGAGAATATTATCTTCTCAAATCACTCAGCACTTTAAGTTCAATTACCAACTTTTTTACTTTAAAAAATGTGTCCGCTGATGAAGTTGATGAATTAAAACAACTGTTATTGGAGTATTGTAAATTCTTGGAAGAAGGTTGGAAAAATATCATCTTTAAGCCAAATCTGCTTTTCACTCAACATTTTCCAGAAATGACTAAACGTTTTGGTCCACCCGTAGGTATGGCTACTTGGGCTGCTGAAAGAGTTAATGGTATATTATTGGAAATTCCAAACAATCATCATACAGGTATTTAGTTTGGTAATTGGGTGCTTAAAAATGCAAATGAGCTAATTTATTTTTATTGAACATAGAAGAAATACCACAGACCATTCTCAAGCACTGGCATCAGAAGTCTAGGGTATTGGAACTAGGAGAAGCTGAAGATGATGCTCAGTATGGATCTAATATTATAAAAATTGAGCACAATACAAAAAAAAGATATTTCCATTTAACTGAGGCATTATTTACAAAATGGGTAAGGGAACAGTTAAGAAAAGAGACATCTAAACGGGCTTTGTTACCATCAGAGAAGGTAGGATACCGGGTAGTTGAGAATATAGCAAGAATATTGGTCCATGGAAAGCATTATATGACTCATGACCAGAATTCTGGCAATTCTACCATTGAATTCTACTTTGGAAAAGATAGTCAGTTTGTGCATATTGATCAGCTTTTTAGTTCAAAGGACGATAATGAAAAAGTCTATCTAATTGTTAGTCCATTTAAAGAGCTTATACCAGAAGATACAAAAAAGGATCCCTATGAGGCGTTTCCACAAGTGCATTGCCGTTTAGTAAGAGTAGAAAGAACGACACAAATTGTGATTAATCAAGATTCAATTATTGGACATGCCACCACTTTACAGCACCAAAGGGGAATGTTTGGAATAAAGTACGATGTTATCACTGCTGTTGGACTTCAGACACTAGTAAGTAAAAACTTAAACAACATGGACATTTTATTTCCGTTAATATGTTTGAAATTATTTATGATTTTGAAAGTTTGTAATAGATCTTTGGAACAGCTAGATGCAAGATTAATAAATAAAACTTTTTTAGATTTTTCTTAAATGTTTAAGCAAACAATAACAAGGAGGGAATTCTTTACGGTTTAGAAACCCTGCTATTAATGAGTGACATTTTATTGTAAATGTAATTCCAACTAAAAGGAATTCAATGTACTATACAAAGTCTACCTATACTTGAAAAATATTATAAATAGTTCTGAAACAGGGTTGAAAAATCTAAGGACCATATTTTTCAAGCCAATAAAACTTATTTTTCAACTAATTTTTTTGCTTGAATATTTTATTCATTGAACTCACAATTAAAATGTATAACTAATTTCTCATTAATATTATCTTGTCTATATTCTGAAAGTTAATCATTTTTGTTTTTTTTATAAAGCACAGAATGTCTAATACTGGTGATGCCATACAGGTTGATCCTCCATTAGCAAGTCATGTTGGAGGGCAAAATAATCCTCCCCCTCAAAATCCTAGAACCCCTCAATCGGGTACTCCTCCCCCTGAAAATCCTAGTGAAAATCCAGGTAAACTCAAACCTCCTCCTCAGCCTTCTCCAGATCCCCAAATTTGATCAACTGATTACTCTTCTAATATCAAAAATACAGATGGTAAATCCACACCTGGTAATTTTCAGAAGCAAGCAGAAAATGTAGGTAATGATTGGGCTAGTATGTTGTTGAATCAGTTTCTTGGAAGCAGTGGGGGGTCCACTTCTACTGAACCAGAAGCCAGTACCAGTGGACCTGGTGAGTAAGCTTTTTCAACATGCTTTTTTGTTTTAAAATAGGTTTACCAATTTTTATTTTCAAAAATTTGCAGTTAATCCCACTCTTATAATTTGAGCTACTGATCAGCACAGAATACAAGATGCTGAGTCAATTAAAAATGACCAAAACTTGTGAATTGTTAGAAGCATAGTTACGAGGTGTGATATACCAAGGAGCTCAGATTCTATCAACCAAAATATCTATCACTTTTTGAAGTTCTGTCTTGGTGGACCCATTAATGTATCTGAGTTTCCTATAGGCCCAACAAATGAAGAACTTACAGATTGGAAAAATTGGCATGAGTACAAGCTATTGAAAATTGAAACAGCATTAAAACAGGTTCAAAACGTACTGCAGGCAACTTCAGCTGCTGATCATCATTCAATTTAACATATAATGCTATATTCTTACGTTCCAAAATTCATCTACCAACTTTTATTTAAACACCTGAGCCCCGAGGACTAAAGGGAGGAGCTGCTGTACTGATCTCTGTCAAAAAAATTTGTAACAAGAGCTTCAAGAGAAAGGATTTCTTCAACTCGCTTTTGATTGGAACTGTCATAATTTCTCTGAGTCACTATGGAATCAAGTAATGGGGAGTGTAGTATCAGAAAATTGTACTAAGTGGCTCTCAACATTGAAAAATATCAATTCAGCAAAACTCAGGTTTACAAAAATCATTGTCAAGAAATGGGTGGTCAACAAGGGAAAGGATATTCAAAAGGTGGCTGGTCAAAACAGTGAGGTGATTGAGGCAAGTAGAAAGGAAAAGAGATCAAGAGCACAGATAAAGCGTTATCGAACAAAGGTATTTATTCAAAGCATAATAACTAAAGAAATTCTTTTACTAATTTTATTTTATTTTAGATTTCAAAAAAACACTACGACATGGAAAGAAAAAAGTGCTTTGATCAGCCAGGCTTTGTAGAACTTTTTCATGATACAAGTCTCATGTATTATTTAGAAGAAGCCCCACCCAATCCAGAAGAGAATCATCTTGAACGAGTAGTTCCTGGATAGAGAGATCCAAAAATAGATGAAATTTTTGATTAAATGGACAACTTGACTAAAAGGACAGCCCATTCAAATTTTGAAATGGCTTCAATGAAGAAACTTTATAATTGCTCAACTGAAAAGACAGCTTCAACAGATGGTATCTTGAATGTGCCCGAATTTCTGCCAAAAAACTTCTATTCACCTGGATATTTAGCAAATTTGTCAGTTAATGAGAGGGAGTTACTTGAGATTTGAGAAGATATAGATTTCACCAAAGTTAATGAAGCACTAGATTGAGCAGTAGCACCTTAAATCTTCTACCCCACTGGAAACCATGTATATAGAGTGATAGTAATCATTTTTTAAAAATAACATTATTAATCTTATGAAAAATTCCAATTGATGTATAAGATAAAAGAGAGCAAAAGAATTAACAATAATAAAAATTTTGATATTAGAAAAACAGATATATATTTTTGAAAAACTTTAAGACATGATAATTGTTTTGATTTAATAAATGTGAAATTTTTTTATGCACAATATATGAACTTAAAATAAATTAAATTGAATCTCTTCTCAGATACTTACAACAAGAAAAAATTAAAGACTAAAACATAAATAGAATTAGACTCTGAATTTCAATTGAAAACACCTGTTTTTCAAAAATTATAATTGCTTTTTTACTGGCTAAACACCACCAATGATTAGTATAAAAATGCACATGTGAAAAAATTTATGAAAGTGAACACCATCCCTCACCAAAAAAGAAACATCATTAAAGGCACTCAATAATCCATTATCATAGTTAATAAACAAAATAGGGGGTATCAATGTTGAGCAATCCGCAATTAAATTAATTGTGGAAAATAATCTGCATACCCCAATTATCTTCCGCAATTATTTTTGCTAATAATTGGGTTATTAGACACTTTACGTGTCAATGTTCACCTCTTATCCAACATTTTGCTACTCAATTTTTCATAACCACATCTTGGACAAATTTCTGGATGTTCCAGCCTACCTACCTTGCTGCACACTCCCATCCTCAAAATCATCACTTTTATCATACTTGTTGTTCGTTACTTTCTCTCTTGTTTGGTCTCATTTCATCCTCATCATCTCCATCCTCACTCTTCTCCTGTTTGTATCACATCCAGATGCCACTTCCTTTTTCATTGAGCTCACATTGGCGATCCCTCACTCTTCTCAGTCTTTGAGTAAAATCTCATGGGCATCCTTCTAGGCCTCCAGCTCTTCCTCAACAACCCTTTCCACTTGCTCTTCAAGTCCCTCATCATCTTCACAGACAACCAATCTGCTATCCTTTTGCTCTCCTCCTCATCCATCTTTCTGTCTATCCTTTCCACCCACTGTGAGCTAAAAAATCACTGCCCTGATCTATCTCTTACCCTCCACTGGTGCCCTGGCAATACAGGCATCTTGGGAAATGTAATTGTGGACTCTCTTGCCAACGGCTCTTACCTAATGGTTAACTCAGCTAAGTCTCTCCTCTCCTTTCAGTCCCCCCCATCCATCTCCTGTCTTAAATCCCAATTTACTTCATATTCTAAATCTCTGTTTCTCACTCCCCCCAAGGCCAAAAATATCAGGAATTTTAAAGGCAAGTTTGACCCTCTTGGCATGTAAAAAATGCTGGCTTACCTCCCTAGAGCACTCGCCACTGCTTTTGTACAATGCCAGTCTGGCCATTCCCCTTTGAAACACTACCTGTATAGATTTAAAGCCTCGGACTCCCCTTCTTGCCCCCTTTGCCTCACTTCTGCTAAAGATACTCCTGAACATGTCCTTCTCTTGTGTCCCTCCCATTCTATTCCCAGATGCGACCTCCACAAGGATGTGCGTAAACACAACATTCCCTTTACTACTTCCAGTTTGCTCACTCCCTCCCCCATTTCTCCCTTAGTTGCCAAATCCTTGTTTCCTCCGGTAGATTCCCTAACAATATCCCTCTCACCCAGTTAACTCATTAGTAGCACATTACTTTATTGCCCTGCTTCCTACCCTTTTTTTCTCCTATTACATGTATTTACTATGTTGCCTTGCTCCTTCATTCCCCTTGTTGGGTGAGATTGTACAAAATAAAAAAAAATAAAAAAATAAAAAATTTGACTGCATACTTCTATGTTTTCATTTTTTTGAGCGCATCAACTATTGTGAACTCAGATTTGAGTCTTTTGTTCATACTCAAGAGAATAGTCTAGTATTTTTTTCACTTTTGATGGGAAACCAATCTTTTACATAATCATATTTACATAAATGTCACCTGCTAGCAGGTGCCAATACCTCAATCCATTTGTGACTCAAGAATAACTCAGTTTTGATGCCACGCGAGCTAGCATGCTAAGTGTTCAGTGTGCAGTCTTCCCAGAAGAATTACAGCTAAGATAAAACTGAATCAAATAAATTATAGGGATTGGCACCTGCTATCAGGTACCCACATTTATTTTCTGGTGTGTATATAAATGATTTCTTTACTAAAATATCATACTAGACATTTATTCTTTTAGAGTGAATTAAGGGGTCTTTCATTTTGAGATAAAGGTTTTGTAATATGACATGAACCTGTATTTCTATTTCTGTTAAATAGCATTCATTTTTGAGTGAAGTAGCTTCCTAGTAGAGAGGTGTTTCATTGTTTCCAGTGGAAGGGTTATGTGATGAGGGAAGTGGGAATTCACCGCCAAATGTGCAGTTGGGGTGTGTAGATAGAAAAAAAACTTAAGTGTTCGCCACCAAAATTAAGTAGCATAGAGTGAGGAGAGACTTAAGGATGGCATCAGAAATTATAAGTCATGTGACTTTCTTAAAAATCCATCATGGATGTGATGAGTTTGGGATCAGTAATTAGGAATGGAAATTAGGTTATAAGAGGCGGGATAATGCATTATCGTGGAT
This sequence comes from Hemileia vastatrix, assembly GCA_030280995.1. Taxonomy (NCBI): domain Eukaryota; kingdom Fungi; phylum Basidiomycota; class Pucciniomycetes; order Pucciniales; family Zaghouaniaceae; genus Hemileia; species Hemileia vastatrix. The sequence goes on along the minus strand of JASXTE010000002.1, from coordinate 4,578,598 downwards.
TCCTTATCCACTAGCCCCAGGGCTACTGGATAACAATCTTCCGCAATTAATAATGCCAGATCTGGGCAAAAAAAATTCCTGATCCCTAATTGCGGATCCCTGAACATTGATACCCCCTAATATATACAAAAAATTAAAGCATTCAACCAATTGGAATTCATTTTCACAAGGATCTTAAGAAAAAATAATTTTTTAAAATTTCACTTATTGCAACAATAATTGAAAATTATTAATCATTAAAAACAAAACAATCATCAATTTATATTTTGTTTTCATGCCTTAATAAAATAAAAGAGGATTTATTAACATGTAATTGATAAACATACTTCAGTTGAATTTAAGTATTGTTCTATGTGTCCAGTACAAGTTTGGCTGAACTTGTGCTGGACACTCTGGCCAAGACAAGTAACTAAAAATTGCAAGTAAAACCAAAAAAAATGGCCCATATAATTAAGATAATTGATGGCATCAAATTTTTTTTTGGTAAATATGTCCAGCACAAGTTTGGCCAAACTTATTCTCGACACTTTTACAGCTTGAAGTTGGTAAGGTGCATGTATTTTTAGGAGAAGTGAGGTTTTCCTCATAAAAGTGTCCAGCACAAGTTTGGCCAAACTTGTGCTGGACACTTTTACAAAAAAAAAAAATTTGATGCCAGAAAATATCTTCATTTTCTAGCCTAATTTTTTTAATTTATTTGAAGTAATAAGTTACTGTCCATGACCAAAGTGTCCAGTACAAGTTCAGCCAAACTTGTGCTGGACACTTTTATGAGGAACACCTCACTTCTCTTAAAAAAACATGCACCTTCCCAACTTCAAATTGGAAAAGTGTCCAGCATAAGTTTGTCCAAAATTGTGCTGGACACTTTGGCCAAGGCCAGTGACTAAAAATTGCAAGGAAAAACAAAAAATAATAACCCATATAATTAAGATAATTGATGGCATCAAATTGTTTTTTGGTAAATATGTCCAGCAAAAGTTTGGCTGAACTTATGCTGGACACTTTTCCAATTTAAAGTTGGTAAGTTGCATGTTTTTTTAAGAGAAGTGAGGTTTTCCTCATAAAAGTGTCCAGAACAAGTTTGGCTAAACTAGTGCTGGACAATTTTACCAAAAAAAAAATTGATGCCATCAAATATTTTCATGTTATAGCCTATTTTTATTTAATTTCCTTGAATTAATAAGTTACTGTCCATGACCAAAGTGTCCAGGACAAGTTCAGCCAAAATTATTCTGGACACATTTCTAATTTGAAGTTGGTAAGGTGCATGTTTTTTAAGAGAAGTGAGGTTTTCCTCATAAAATTGTCTGGCAAAAGTTTGGCCAAACTTGTTCTGGACATTTTGGTCATTGATAGTAACTTATTACTTCATGGAAATTAAATAAAAATAGGCTATAACATGAAAATAATTGTTGGCATCAATTTTTTTTTTTGGTAAAAGTGTCCAGCACAAGTTTGGCCGAACTTGTGCTGGACAATTTAATGAGGAAAAACTCAATTCTCTTAAAAAAACGTGCACCTTACCAACTTCAAATTGGAAAAGTGTCTAGCATATGTTTGGCCGAACTTGTGCTGGACATATTTACCAAAAAACAATTTGATGCCATCAATTATCTTAATTATATGGGCTATTTTTTTGGTTTTCCTTGCAATTTTTAGTCACTGGTCTTGGCCAAAGTGTCCATCACAAGTTTGGCCGAACTTATGCTGGACAAATTTTCAATTTGAATTTGGTAAGGTGCATGTTTTTTTAAGAGAAGTGAGGTGTTCCTCATAAAGGTGTCCAGCACAAGCTTGGCCAAACTTGTGCTGGACACTTTGGCCAAGACAAGTAACTAAAAATTGCAAGGAAAACCAAAAAAAATAGCCCTTATAATTAAGATAATTGATGGCATCAAATTGTTTTTCGGTAAATATGTCCAGCACAAGTTCGGCCGAACATATGCTGGACACTTTTCCAATTTGAAGTTGGTAAGGTGCATGTTTTTTTAAGAGAAATGAGGTTTTCCTCATAAAACTGTCCAGCACAAGTTTGGCCATTCTTGTGCTGGACACTTTTACCAAAAAAAAAAAATTTATTCCAACAAATATCTTCATGTTATAGCCTATTTTTATTTAATTTCCTTGAAGTAATAAGTTACCATCCATGACCAAAATGTCCAGCACAAGTTTGGACAAACTTATGCTGGACACCTTTCCAATTTGAAGTTGGTAAGGTGCATGTTTTTTTAAGAGAAGTGAGGTGTTCCTCATAAAAGTGTCCATCACAAGTTTGGCCAAACTTGTGCTGGACACTTTTACCAAAAAAAAAAAAATTGATTCCATCAAATATCTTCGTTTTATAGCCTATTTTTTTTAATTTTTGTGAAGTAATAATTAACTGTCCATGACCAAAGTGTCCAGAACCAGTTTTTCAAAACTTATGCTGGACACGTTTCTAATTTGAAGTTGGTAAGGTGCATGTTTTTTTGAGAGAAGTGAGGCTTTCCTCATAAAAGTGTCCAGCACAAGTTTTGCTGAACTTGTGCTGGACACTTTACTCAAAAAAGTTTGATGGAATCAATTGTCTACATATTCCTTACCATTGTCTTTTGGTAAGGAGGGAAACCTTTAGCTATTAGTATTTATTTTGAGCCTATTATGAGTAGTTGATATTTCCATTTTAAGGTAAAAGAGTACAATATTTTTTGCGATTACTAGTAATTTATTTCCCTCAATATTTCTAAGATATTGGTTATAATTTTTATAACACCTATTCCTAATATTCCTCATTGATTTGCTTATTTTTTTTTGTCCTGATTTAAAGGTTTTTACTATTTTTTCAACCAAGCTTTACATCAATGTAAAAAATACCCTGATTAATCCTGCTTTATTTTTTTGACTGTTTCTATTCAATAATAGCACAATTTAGAAACGTATATTCAGTATCTATTTTCTTTTTCAACTTAGTTATCTCAGTAGAACATGTTCATCAATTGCTATTGAATGATGTTTACAGTTCGGAACCTTGTACAAATCTGTAAAATACTTTTAAAAATTTTTGACTTTTGTACTTGTTTATTGGATTTTATAAGGCAATAATTTCAAATAATCTTATACTTCATTCATATGCTAAGATTTTTAAGTGTTTCTATTTACGATTTATTATATAAATTTAATTAAACTAAGTTTAGACTAGATTTGTGCCAGGGGGTGTCAGCGCAGCTCAAACAAGCTCCTATCATAGAATAAATTGTTTTTTTTAATAATTTTATATAATACTATTTAGTGTTAACTTTTTTATCCCCTTTTTTTAAATTATCTTTTTCCTTTGTTTTTGTCCCATATTTTTTATAACACATAAAGATGCCAAAATTTCCAATAATAGATCCCTTTGTCATATTTCATGATTTCAATATTTACACATTAATTTAAATATTTAAATTAGTTAAACTTACATTCTCCACTATTTACCCTTTGAGATTTCCAAATTGTAAATTGGAAATTTTCTTTATTTGTCATACTTTGAAGCCCCCAATGTTTATGTCTAGTTACTTCCCTTTTACTATTAACCCCATTATTATCATCAGAATATTTTCTAATATGCTCTCTAGCTTGATCCCATTGTAAAAGAACCCCTATAAAAAACCTGCTTCTGTTAATATATAAACCCTCTTGTTTTGTACCATATTTCTCAATTCGCTTATTTCTCTCAATTTTACTACTATTATCTTTTGGTTATCACATTTATCTGTGTTAGTACAGCTTGAACATACAAATAGTAATATATATTTTTAATCTATTTATTACCTTGATATAAGAATTTTTTTTTATTGAAGTAATAAGTCATTAAAATGCCTCATGATAAACAGACACCTCCTTTATGTAAGATCTATTGCTTTATCTCTTATATCTTCTTAGACTAGCTTTTCTTTTCCATTAATATATTTGATATATTAGCACCAAGTAGTTATTTGCAAAATCTCATCAGCATCCTCAATTCAAATCCTTTAAACTCAAGAAACAACCACCTCTAGGCATGTCTCCAAACCCCCCTTCTCTTGCCAACAAAAGGACTGAAATTACATGATCTCAGTATGGCAAAATACTTGAATTAGCTAAAGTCAAAACTGAAGAGCTACTGTCAACTCTTGGAGAGAAGCCTTTTCCATCTTATATTTTGAATGCCTACAACAATGTGCTTGAATAAATTGATGACCTAGAAAAATGTAAGTAATTATTTTATATTAAATTATTTAAACTCAAAAGGATAGATTATTGACCCTTTTTCTTTAAAACTTATTCAAATTCAGTTTATGAAAAAGGTATCATTCCTCCTGATGATGTCATTATCATCAAAGATGAAGATGATAATGAAATACCTGATGCTGAAGGCTATGCATCAAAATCTCAAGGGGGAGATAAGACTATTTTTTGACGTTCAGAAAGAATGAGACTTTCTAGGGGCTCAAGTTTTGTCAGTGCTAATAAAACTCATCCTGCCAAGGATTCCTCTTACTCAACATTTCAAAAATCTAAACAAACTAGCCAAAATGTGTCAAAAGGGTATATCATTTCTTTCATGAGTAATATAGCAATCAATTTTATATTAGTCTTTAAAGCTATCTCCAAATTTTTCACTTTCTTATTTATTATTTCTTGTCTTTTTCTTATCTTTTGATCCAGATCTAAAAACAACGATCACTCCAAAGCGTCAACTAATAGCGAATCTTGCTCTAATGAAGAAAAAGTAGAAGAATATGATGATGATGATGAAGTTTCAAAATATGAAGCTTCTCTAACTCAAAAAGATGATGAATCTACTTCTGCTTATGAGGTTGAGAAAACACCCAATGAAGAAATTGATCTACCTAGCCAGTCACACAAAAATACTTCAAGTTCAAAGAAACAGCTTATAGTTGCCTTATCTTCAAAATCTAAAATTTAAATTCCAAAAATCCTACAGTCTCTATCATCATCAATAAAAATTGCTAATAACTCCCTTCCTTATACTCCAACAATGATTGGCAACTCAAAATTACAGAAGCAAATAGCTGAAATTCATCAATTTTTTGAAGGTAGAATCAATGGTCAAAAGGTCCTTAGGGCATGACCAGAAATTGATCAGTTATTTGAAATCCGTTTTTCTGTTTCTCTTGAAAAGCCACACAAAATGTTGCAAAAATTCAATTTTTCTATGGATGAAATCTGCTCATGATGAAATTCTTACAAAAATTAATGAACTCTGTATGTATCACTTACTTGAAGTTTGTTAATTTTTTTTATGATAACTAATTATTTTGTTATTATTTTAGCTTTGGATTTTCTTAATATTGACACTTTGCAGATCTGGGTGGTCAAAAATTTAAACTTTGAAAATTTGGAAAAATTTTGTAACTCTGAAGAACCAAACTCAATTAATCTTTCTCCATTTAAGAAGACTGATCACCCTGAATCATCGATGATACACATGCTATCAAGACTAGTTAGCCCAAGTGCTCACCAGCTTTCATTTTGGTCATCCCTTGTCACTTCATCTCTTTATCTTACTTCTCAAGAGTTTACCCTTCCTTCTGGAGAATCCGACTTCAATCCAGATTGTCCTATTGAACGTGCCCTACATATTCTATCCCGCCTTAAACATCTGAAGAGCAAAGTTCCCAATATGTTTGACAGCTCAACATCACAATTAATTGCTGCAAATTTTTCAATCACTCACCTGTGCCAATTTAGAAACATAATAATCAACATCATAATTTCAAAAATTATTTTAAAATCTAGAGAGGCTGCTGCAAATATAACTCAAGCTGAAAGCAAGAAACGACGACCTTCAAGGAATAAAAAAAAAGCAACAGATATGCAGCAATTTGATGAGTCTCATAATGATTCAATTCAAAAGATGAATTAAGAATATGCACACCCTAAATATCAATCATTTACTTTTTACTTGGTTAATGGTGTTTGTGGATTATTTCTTTCCTCACAGGACCACCGGCTTGTGTCAGCTTCAGACTGTTTAGAATTCATAACACAACTTGGCCTCCTTAGAAAATACAGTGATAATAATAACCCAGGCGGTGAAAAAATCTGGAAAAACCTTAATTTTTATATCTTTAATATTATCAAACCCTTAATAGATAATTCTGGGCCTATGCCACTTAATTTTAATACTCCCACCATGAGAAATATTGCTAAATCAATGGCAGCTGATTTTCTTGATTATTTGAATCTTATTAAGCCAAATTCTTCATTTTTCTCTATTGTTGATGTAATTAATAGATAACCCTACTTCATGTAAATATATACTTTGTCCTATTGCTACATTTTTTGTGTAACTCAAATTATTTATTTATGTGAGATTTATTACTGAATCTGAATAAAGATGCTTGAACTATCAACAAATATTATTGTAAAAATTTCTTAAACCTTTTTTCTATTCAGTAAATATTATTGCAATAATCATAACTCAAAATCATGATGGATCAAAAATTTGAAAAAAAATTAAGAATACATTATAAGTCATTTTTCTCATAACACTATATATTTCTTTAAGATGGCAATACATATTAGCATTTGTCACAAATTTTAAGATGATTATTAAAAAAAATTGAAACATTTTTCTATCAATTCTTTTCAGCATGTTCAAAAGTAAAAAATATTAAGTGTAATAAATTTCTGCTCACAATTCATCAAAGCTTTTTCTTATGTAGACTTTTCTTAATCTAATTTCTATAATTTCTAGGTGCATAATTATCTTAATTATACTAAGTATTCTCTATGAAAAACTCCTGGAAATAATTTTCAATTAATTTAATAATAGTAACATATATATGTACCATGATAAAATAATATCTAGATGTTTAAATAATGAGAAGCCATCATATTGGTATGAAATCATATTAAAGTGTCTTTGAAAAACTAGTTAAATTTATAAAATATCTTTTTATCAGTGTCAATTATTTTGAAAAAAAATATTTACTCTAAATTTTGATGATATATAATTTAGCTTGCTGTATTTTGATTCATATTTTATATTGATTATTTTTTACACTTACAGATTCATGTATAGATATCAAATTTCATTCAATAATTTGGAAAAAAAGATATTTAATTCTTTCTATGAAAGTAAAAAAATAAAAGAAAGCAACTAGGGTACTCCTTATTGAGAACTTAAAAATATTATTTCTATAAATATTAAAACAAACCATTTTTAGATTTCCATCCTTCTTGTTCATCCTTAAATTTCAATAATAAGTTATTGAAATGTTATTTTTCTTCTAAACTTTCATATGAATCAAAATCTACTTACATCTACCTTAATAGATCAAGGTCAATAAAAATTTTTCTCGGTTTTTAAGATTCATTCAACTCCATAAAAAAATAAATATTATTCCACAACTCTTAAAATTAATTCAATGGATAAATATTCAAACACTTTAAAATAAATTTCAATTTGATTTTGTTATATTTATCTTAAAAAATATTGAGGTCCACTCTCTGACAAAAGTAAAAGCCCTTTATAATTATTAATATTTTATCATAATATAATAAAATTTACTTAAAAATGATGTAGTAGTTTCTATTTTACATACTTGGTTTTATGAATTTAAAAAAAAATTCAATTAGATATATAGAAATATCATCATATAATTCAGCTTTTGGAATTCTGCACCTTAATTAAAGATAGATGATGAAGGCTAAGTCAAGATATACAAGGAAATTTAAATTCATATTAATTAAATATTCCTCTTCTACAAGGTAAATTTTAAAATTAGAATTAATTTTTATTGGAGATCTGAATTGATTGATAGATTCATCATTATCAAGATATATCATTTCCTTTTATTGATTATTTCACTTCTACTTTTGAAGTTATATGCTTTACTAAAATATAATTATGTGATGAAAAATATTCAATTTATCAAAAAAAAATCATAAGTCACACTAGTGTACAAATTTCAGTAAATTTAAGATTGAATAATGCCACTAAATTAATTCAAGTTGGATATGAAAGTAAATAATGAATGAATCAAAGAAAAAAATTAATATTTAATTTTCCATTAACTTTTTTTCTTTTTACTTAAATAAGTATAAAATAATACATAGTTTTACTTTAGTTATTAATAAGAAAAAACTTATTTCAAAAATTAGAAATTTTTTAATATTTTCAAAAACAATATTAATAGTACAGATCTATTTATATTGATGCATATGATCTTTTAGGACGCAAACTAAAAATATTGTATATTTTTAGTTTCCATTTGCAATAATTAAGCAAGTTACAAAGCGATATTTTGTTTCTTATATTTTATTTTATTATATTTTATTTTACGTGTAGCAATGATAATTTTTTATTGTGATATGATTTTTCAATTTTTACATCCATTTTTTTTCATACTTTTATTGTTTTAAGTTTTTCGCTAGATTATACATAATCATCAGCTTCCTAAAAAGGTTTTATAGAGGTGTGTTTAAATATATATTCTACCACTAAACTAAAACTATACCTGTACAATACAATCACATTTTTACCTATCACTACTTAATGGTCTTTTACTTTTTTTATTAACATGTATATCAGAATATTTTTCTGTATTTAACTTTTTACTATCTTTAGTAACATTAAATATATAGTAATTCACTAAATTTTTTCTTTGTTAAATCAGTCTTTTCATTGTACTTAGAAAGTTTCATGATAAGAAAATTACATCTTTCTAAATCTTAATTTATACTTAAGTACTCAGAAATTTCTATTTCAAACTCTTGGAGTTTTTTAAATGTATTGAAAAGTCTTGTACTAACTTGAATAGAAGAGCCAATGAGAGTGAATCCACCAATTTTATAACATTGTGAAGGGAAATGATTAAGAAGGTTTGCTGGCCATAGAATTGCTGTGATGCCATTAGTGGCCTCCATGTCTAATTTTCAAGCTATTTCAGGAAAATGAAGCTCTCCTCCTTTTTGATGTCGTTGATTTGAGTCATAAGATTGATAACAAGAATTTTTCTCAATGTCTTTAAGCATGAAAAGTCCAAATGTATACTCGCTAAGGTCTGAGTCACAGTGAGGACTATTCAAAAACCCGTTTCCATTTGAGCCTGTTGTCCAAGTAACATTTCCAGCAAATGGTTCTATGTCTTGATCATCAACATTTTCTACAAACCCAGGAATCCCAAGCTTTTGACAGAGTTTTACTGCTTCTCAATACTTAACATTAGATATATTTTGATAAAAAAATTTAAAGAATATCTCTATTCGCTTCATGAAACAATCATACTCTGCCAAATCTAAGGTCTTAGAAGCATATTTACCAATAAAAGTAATTAAAATAATAATAGATTAAAACTATATAATACTTACAAATTAATAGAGACTTTTTTCTATCTAAACACCGACCACCAACAAACATATTACCAAATCCACCACCATTTTTATGAGCTTTATTTTGCAAAATTCCATGTTCACAATATGAAAAGTCTTTGATGCACTGAATTGTTGCTTCAAGAATGTTTAATCAAATGAGATCTTCAATAGAAAATGTTTTCACTATAACACTTGGAATTGAGGAGCGGATTGGATGGAAAATATAACAGCTAGATTTCGAAGTAAAATACTGTTCTGGATTAACTAAATTTTTTACAAAACTCCTAGAAAAATGTTTTTCTCTCTTTCAATCTGTCTCAATACTGCAATTTTCAACAATAAGTAATGCATTCTTGATGTTTTTCGCAGGCTTGTTGTTTGATTTTTTTTCCTCGGTGGTGATGTTTCTTTATAAACAAACTTTGTGAAGCCTGCATCTTGTAGTGTAGTGGATAAGAAATTAAATTAATTCAAAGATAAAAAAAAGTGAAAAAGAATGCAATTGTTAAAATTAACACCTCCAAAAATAATCATTATATATTCTTAATAAAAAATAAAAAATCATATCCAACATGCATGTAGAAAACATGAGTATTAGATTCATTTAAAATATTAATCAAGTATTTGGAATTAAAGCTTCATTTTATTGCTTACAAGTATAGTATTCTGCCGTATGTGTTGGGCACACAAGATTCAACTATACCCTAAACATAAACAATTAAATGTGAAGCTTAAATCCTATTTTTTTTTGTTTTTTTAAATTATTACCAGCCAGGCTCCCCCTGGCTCACAGTGTTATCTGAAATTTGAAATCTTGTAAAAAAGTTTGGATGAAATATAAAATGCATATTCTTTGACACATTATAAATTATGAGGTAGAGGATTGATGAAGGGATTAATAGCTTAAAAATATAATGGGCAATTTCTGATAAGGAGAGTTCTAAGAAAATAGATATTTTCTATGAAAATGAGATGGGATAAAGTAAATTAGGGGGTCTCATAATTGATCAATTATTCCCCATAACATGCCATAAAAATTACAATACACCCCATCAGAAAATAAAATACACCTGCCCTAGACAGGTGTATTTTGATGGTGTGTTTGACCTCAAACACACCTTCTTTTTGGAAGAAAAATCCATCAAAACACTTCTCTCCTTCATCTTGAGTAGTCAGCACTAGGTACAGACAAGCCATCTCCTTAGATTCTTTTTCACCTAATTCTTAAGGGCTATTAATTAAACATGTGAAAAATGTGACTTCCCACCACTTAAGCAGGCACTTCATCATACACTCACCCTTAGTCTTCATCACCATTCACTAAAATTCCTCTTTCAGTCCATTGTCAACTATAAATAACTTCTACCACCCTAGCCCTGGATCTATTGGTTAGCTCAGATACCAACTCCAATGCTGAAATTAACTTGGCTTACATGTGTGACATGCTGAACAATCACTACTTATATTCAAGAACACTTTCCATACAACATAAACCACAATTTAACCTTGAGGTTCTTTAAAGAATTCCTGAAATTAGCTTTAAACAGATATTTTGCACATCCTTGCCTGGATTTCTCAGTTACTTGAACTGATAAAAGATCACTCAATTTTCAGAAATTATTCTTGTTGTCCATAAAGAGATCCTCCTATTCAAATCTGTGTTGCACTTTGTCATTTTAGTTCAAATTGAAATGGTGACACATTTACCCATCTTGAAAACCTCTTCCAGATCAGAGATGGAAATAAATATTTTGATTGTAAAAAAATGCTTTGAATCTCTCTTATATACATTGCATGCTTCTACTCTTGCTATTTTTTAGGATTCCAGTTTATTAAATATTTTGTATTTAAATTATAAGTAATGTTTTTCTCCATATCTAGATGACTAAAATTCATTCTGTATTTCTATTAATAATTTGGTTAAATATGGGTTTTCAACAGCTTCATTAACCAGCCCTTATGCACAAGATACATAAATTAACAATTTTTTTTTCTAAATCTAGAAATTTGTCGATACCCTCCCCTGTGTTTCACTATATTAGGGGGTGTTGATTGCCATTTTTCACGTCAAAAAATTTTTATATGTCTGAAAAAAATGGCAATACCTCATCCTGAATTTTACTGTGAGAGGGGGTGGTGATTGCCATTTTTTTCATGTCAAAAAAAATATTTATGTAAGAAAATAAAATCACAATACCTCCCCCTGAAATTTACTGTGGGAGGGGGTAAAGATTACCAAATTTTCATTTTAATTTCATAAATTCTTAAATAAATCAATAAAAAATTATAATGAGCAAAGTAAAAGTAATGGGATTCACAATTCTACCTGCTAATGATTTCAGATGTGACCAAAGCCAAATAAATCATATGACAAGCAATGTATTGACAATTCATCCATTCAATACAAATAAATAATTAAATGAAAAAATTTATACAGCAGCAAGGCTCAATTGCACAAAATTTTTATTTGATTGATTATATTTTATAATTGATAATTTAAAAATTTATGAAATAAAAATAAAAAAATGGAAAATCTTCTAATTACCAGATTTGGAACCCCTCCCTAAAGATTTACTATAAATAGGGCGCTTTCCCCTTGCTTTACTTACCTAGTTTATCAGACTTTGGTTGATCTGGAATGAAAAACCAAAATGAGTAAGTGTTTCACAAGATTCCAAAAAAATGAGATCACTTTTTACAAGATATCAAACCAGGAGTTTCCTTGGTAGTTTGATGACTATCCCTTGGATTTTTGATTGATGATTATGTTGAGAAGAGTTCCAAATAGATTTGATGTTACCATCTCCTGAAAAAAATCTAAAACATCAAAAAATAAGGGGAAAAAATGATTTATAAAGAAGAAAAATTGAGGAAACAAATGATAAAAAACAGTTGAGGAATTGACATACATTGGGAGTGGTACAATGAAAAGTATCAGAAAAAACAAGCATATTATGGAATATCAAAATTCAAAAATGTAAATTAGTTTACATAAAAAGACTCAATTTAAAAGTAGATATCTCAGAAATTTCTGAGCCAAAATTGATTATGCTTTTTGGAAATGAAATTCATGCCTATAGAGAACCTGTAATCAAAATAATGTGAGATTTGAATGAGCCAAAATTCAGCAAATGATAATATTCATCCCCATACAACAATTTCAAAATAGGAAGGACTCATCCAGAACTGATATTTAGCTTATCAAATCAGAGCCAAAAGCCTGAAGTATTATTTTAAATATATTGCATAAGCCCTATATGCATATTATGCAACATTGAACTTAAAAAATGTAAATTAGTCCTTGAAACCAGATTCAACTTTGGAAGCAGTTATCTCAGCAACCACTGGACCAAATTCAACACCATTTGCTGTAAATAAAATCCATGATTCTGGAGATTCTTTCAACAAAAGGATATGTCATTTAAAGAACCCTATCCCTATTTCTGAGCTTTTATTTTTGACTTAAAAGAAAATCAAAAAAGGGTTATAAAAATTAAAGCCATGTATTATCAATAGTCTAAAAAGATCTATTTTAGCTACCTATGTTTTTTATGAGTATTATATTTGTTCCAGAGTAAGACCTACTTGAGAAGATTAAAATAAAGTTGATGGAAGTTTGAGCCAAGTGGATGATAAATATCCCAGAAACCAGTGAGCCAAATCAGATGTTGCTTGGTGGATATGAGAGCTAGGCTTCTGTAGAACCTTCTTAAAAGTGGAAGTGTGATTTGAGAAAACAAAAAAAGAAATAGAAGCAAAAACAAAAACAAATTCAGAAAAATAACATCAGTTAAAATTGAAAAAAAGATGTTGGAAGGATGACTTACATGATGAGATGTCTTCAAAGATGTAAAAGGACCAGATAGAAGTTCAGGAAGTAATGGATAAAAGAAATAGAAGAAGAGTTGAGGAAGTGATAGAAGATGAATAAAAGGATATGAGGGATCATTAAAAAACAGAAAGAATGAAAAATTATGCAATTTCTGAAATATCCAACTTCATGTTGAGATGATTAACAAAAATGAATCAGGAAGGGAAAAAGTATGCTATCAGTGAAAATTCAAAATAAAAGTCAATATGCAAAAATAAAACAAACCCAAGTGGAAAGTAAATGCAACTTGATCATTTTGAGATCATGATAAAAGGATTTAAAAGGGTTGTGTTGAAAATTTTGTAGTGTTCTTGGCATGATGACTAAGTTTTGAGGATACAAATTTGTTCAGGAATTGTTGATAAAGAAAGTAATGAAAAGCTCAAAATTTACTGGGGCACCATGTGTGAAAATTTGTATCAAAAAAGTGGGAGGGGAAAGATGTGATGTGTGGTGAATTGGGAGGATCTTTAGATTGGTTGGCTGTGCTGTGGTTGGAAAATTTTCACTAAAGTAAGACATATTTGACCCCATGTTTAAGATTTCATGTACCAAATCAGCCATGTTTCATGGTGTGTTTATGTGGTGGTTTTCAAATGAAATCCACCAGGCATATTTGTTCAAGTTTGAGACCCCCTATTAAAGATTAGATGGGTAGAGGAGGAAGAAGAGATCCTTAAGAAGATGAATAAAATATTACTTTCAAAATTTTTTACAGATAAATATTAAATTGAAATAAATTTTGTAAATATTTTTGTCATTATATTGGTTTCCACTTTTAAATGAAGTTACTATTTCACATGTACTCATACCAAAACTTGGGAAAGTGAATTATATAAGGATTAAATATTTAAATAGGAAAAATTGAATATTAATTTCCATAACAACCATTCAAGTTATACACTTTAAGGACTATTTTTATTTTTATTTAAATATAAATTTTTCTTTTAGTTGAGTAACTGAAGATTTTATTTTCAATAGCCTGTAGGTCTTATATTTTAGGTAAAATTTAAAAAATTATACAAAATTTAGTTTTGAAAAGACTCAATAGATTAGAAGTGAGAAGTGACTATAATCTTTTTAAAATTTGAAAATAGGAAGGGCATTAGTTATTTCAATCCCTATAGTTATTAATATTTGTGATCAAAAAAATTGCTAAATTTATCTATTGTTACAATTATGTAGTAAAAGATATTATTATTGTAAATTAAATTTACTTTAATAATTATATGGTTTATCTTTTGAATGCAAAGTAATGATTAGGTATGTTAAGGAATAATTTTCCTCCTCTAAATTGATAATAATATTGTATATTCAAAAGCTTATGTTGGATAAATGTGTTCTCAATGTGTGCTAAATGAAGGATGAAATCATGGTTATAGTTGATCAACTTATGCACAACTTGAGATCAATTGAGGTTCATTTTTGGACCAATCTGAGAATAAATGTAAATCTAACTCTAATTTACTTATGTTTATAAAGTATTCATAAACCTGGCATAATTAAGGGACACTCTAAATTTCAGGAGAGGGGATTTCTAGCAATTCACCCCTAGATTTCCCGTGGTGATGGGGTATGATGGAGTGAGCTGAATAACCTTGAATATTGGCATCCAACTAAATATTGCTCAATTGATTTTATGCATTCACATATGCTTGGCAACCTAAAAGATCACAGTCTAAGCTATTTTCAAACACAAAATGCAGCAAAAGATCTAGAAAGAAAGCCTGAAAAGGATAAAAATTGGCATGTAAGAGAAGAAGATGATGATTTCTTTCCTGAAACTTCACTGCATAAAAATTCTAAAAAACGTAGAAGTAGCTTAAGCACCACAAATAATGATGATGATGATACAGGACACATGATACAGCACAAGCAGCAAAGACTAACAAGTTCAAGACGGTCATCAAGTCATCATGGACTTGATAGTGAGGATTGGGAACAAATTGATTAAGAAGCCAGACTAGGTCATCCAGCACAAAATTTATTCCTCCATATAGCAATTTGGCCTCATTACAGTCTCACAGCAGTGGCAGTAGTAATTCATTGTATAACTTAAGGCAAAGGAGCATTAGCATATCACAGATTGAAGGATCTCACTCATCAAATGAGACAACTAGAGATGATGAAAATAAAAGGTAAGGTAAGGAGAAAGAAAATGAAGGTAGTAGTAATCCAGGAATCACAGCAGCAGAGCTACAGGTTGTATGGAAGATGATTGATTAAGTAAGAAGACCTTCCTGGCTAACAAAAGTTCCAAAATTAGTAGAATCTAAAAAGGTAGGATCCCTCAAGAAGCAGAATGGCACATGCTGTATACTTTCTACCTCCCTTTGTCACTTATACCCCTTTGGTTTGAAAAATTTAAAGAATCTGAATCTTCAGCTTCCTCTGCTGAAAATCCAAGAGAATATTATCTTTTCAAGTCACTTGTAACATTATGCTTGATCACCAATTTTTTGAAATCAAAAAATATACAGACTAATGAGCTTACATATCTAGATCAATTTCTGTTAGAGTAACGTGAGTGCCTGGAAGAGGGTTGGAAGAATATTAACACAAAGCCAAATTTGCATATCACTCAACATTATCCTGAAATGATAAAGAATCTTGGTCCACCATCAGGTACAGCTACTTGGTCTGGAGAACGGGTGAATCATATATTATCTGAAATTCCAAACAATCACCATCCACGTATGTAATTTTTGTAAGCAAAGATTTAAAAACTCAACTGTGCTAATTTATTAATATTGACCACAGGAGAGATACCGCTAAGAATACTCAAACATTGGTATTGGAAGTCTAGGGTATTAGATCTTGGTGAAGCTGAAGATAATGATCAATGTGAAACTAAAAAAAAGCCATATTGATCTTAATAAACAAAAAAAATGGATCCATGTAAGTATGGCATTATTTACTAAATGGGTAAGGGAATTAATGGGAAAAGAAACTTCAAGAAAGGCTTTGACACCATCAGAGAAAAGTGGGGATTGGGTAGTTGAAAATGTAGCAACCATATTGATACATGGAAAGAGTTTTCTTAGCTAGTTACCATTGACACATTGCTAATTCAACAATTGAATTCTACTACAGAAAAAATATCCAGTTTGGGAAAATTGATAATCTTTTCAGGTCAAAGGAAGAGAATGATCAAATCTTTTTAATAGTGAGTCATTTCAAGGAGCTCTGTCCAGAAGAAACATCAAAGGATCCCTATGAGCTTTTCCCACAAGTGCATTGTCAGTTAGTCAGAGTAGCCTAAGCAACTCAAACTTTGATTAAGAAAGATGCAATAATTGGACATGAAACTACTGTCAAGCACAATAAAGGAATGTTTGGAATCAAAGACAAAGTTGTCACTGCCATTGGACTGCAGAAAGTAGTGGGTGAAAATATTAATTGAATTTATTTTCTGTTGACTAACATCTTTGTGTTAATTTGGGATTGGGGAAATTTGTAGGATTGGTGATGTTTGTAAATGGTAAAAGAAATATTTCAATTCTCAATTGAAAAATGCAACGCATCCAACGTACCTCATCTTAAATCAGTGAACAATAAAATTGTTTGCTTTTATTGTGAGAGAACCCATGCTTTCAATGAGTCATTTTTATCTTAAATGTAAGAATGAAAGAAAGAAAATCATGATAATGAGAAATAAAATAAAATTTTTACTTAATGAATGATCTTCTTGCTCATTCATCAACTATGAATAGTCTTACCTTCCCACTTTAGCTGATAGCTATATATTATTCACTTTATTTTTCCACAAGAGAACATACTCATTAACAAGACTATAAAAATAGTATCTTTTTTTACTTTAACTTTTATAGGTATAAATTATAACAACTGATTATTTTTATTTTATTTTATTTTATTACAGTTCATTATGGATGATAATTTTGAAGGAATGTCTGTTGACCCAACCAATTCCGATTTTTTTCCACCTCAACATACTAATACTGGAAATACTCCTCCACCACCCACTGCTGATCCACCTCCAGATGCATCTCAACCTGTACCACCTAATCCTAACAAACCTCCTAATCCAAATCCAGGCCAAGAGGCTCATGAAGAACCAAGAAATTTTAATCCCCATCATCCTTCTGCTACTAAAAATGCTGATCAGAAAGGCAATAAGCTAGGAAGAGATTGGGCTAGTGAAGTATTGAGAGAATTTTTTGGAGACCAATCATCATCTGCTCAGCCTAACCAAGGAGAAAGCACAAGTGGAGCTGGTAAGTCAAATTTGTAGTGTATTCTTTAATTTAAAAATAACCAATTTAATTAACTTATTTGAATTGTTAGTGGATCCCTCAATCATTATGGGTACCAGTGATTACCACAGACTCAATTCAGCAGAGTTTCATGAATGAGAACAGGGGTCAAGGGCTGTAAGAGGCTTAGTTAGAAGGAATGATGTTCCCAGAAGCTCCAACAGTCTAAATAGAAATATTTACCACATTCTGAAGTATTGTCAGCTTAGGTATCTCCAGGACAGAGTAATTCTTATGTTTAAAATAAGATAACCTTAAATACATTAAGATTATATCTTAAAAATAAGGTTAATACACATATATATATGTTATAATACATATATATATAGTTATTACACTATTATATAACTTATTGTAGTTTAAATAGCTTATCTAAAGCCTAATAATACTTATTAAGCTTTTAATGGAGTCATAATATATTTATCTTAAGTGATATTAAGTAATTATTGACATACATAAGCTTATATATATACATAAATCTCATATTCAGTGAAATATGCAGTATATTATGTATATTTAGGTCTTTAAGTGGGTTTTAGCCTCTTAATAGCCTATAACCTTTGTTTTTCTGCTTATTTTAGGTTATATGGACGTATTAAGTGGATTAACAATGCCTACAGAAGCATACACATCTATTTCAGGCACATGTACTCAGTTTGGACAACTTAATCTGTTTCCTTGGATGGATATTCATGGATTTATGGGTTGGGAGGTCTTTTCTGGGTTAATATGGATTCTTGGGGATGTTATTGGGGGTTGGACATTTCATTTGTTTCCTTTATCTTCTTTGGGTTTCTTTTTATCCCTTTTTGGATTAGTTATTTTACCTGTTTCTTTATGGTATCCGCTGTTATCTGAATTTTCTAACAATGGTTTGGGTCTGTGTTAACATTAATTGTGATGGAGGGTCCTTACTGGAGGTCAGGGTGTTAAATCTTCTTGAAGTGGATGCCATGGGGAGGTGATGGTCCCTCACAGTGCTGTAATTGCCGGGGATAGCAGTGACATCATCTGGATTGAAGGTCTGTGCACTCCAGTGGATTTTGGTATAAGTAAGGGAGGATTTTGACGGTTATTAGACATCACTTACTTACTAAAATTAAAATAAACACTATATCACAACTATTATCATTTAGAAATAAATTATAAAGCCTTTATAAATTGATATTATAATTATATAAGCTATAACTATATTCTATTTATCTATTTTCCACCACTAGCATGCATTTAAATCCAAGTATTGTGAGTTTTATTTGAGTATAACTATTTTATTAGTCTTCCCCTGAGGTTTAATAACTAAATCATTTATACATAAGTAGTAGAACTTTTAATAAATACTATTAAATCATACTTATATACTAGATACACAGACAATTGGGGGTCTTTCCTTAGTTTAGTTTTACTTATTATTTAGTATAAGCCTTAGGACGTGATTTTTACTTTAGTATAGCTCAAAACAAACCAAATATTTGGGTCTTCTGCATATTAGTGGGTTATAATAACTCATTGATTACGGAAAAGAACCCTTATAATAATTTTACTAATTTTTTATAATAAAAATTGGGTATTTACAGTAAGAATTGTACCCAATATAAACCCAATTTCACTTGGTATTCGGTCACTAATATAACACTCAATTAAATTGGTATTTGGTTAAAGCTTGGTAAGCTATTTATTTACCCTTATAAAGGTCTAGTTAAACTTTTTTTTAACATATTTTTTTGAATTTTTCTTATATTTTATTTAAATAAATAAGGATATAAATTCAGGGTAAGCTCCAAAGCTTTTATTAGTAATTGTATTGCTAATATTTCTAATCTACTGATTCCAATAGGTTTTCCTTTCTTTAGACATGATATATTGTTATTCTTATCAATATGAGTGCTCCTCAGGACAATGTAAGTGAAAAGCCTACTTATAATACCAGGTCTAAAGCTAACAAAAACATTGCTCCAGGACATAACCATGGAGGGTCAATCATACACCCAGCCAGAGCAAATGAGTATAGAGGAAAAAGACACCCTCTTAAAAATTATTACCATAAAAAAGAAGTCTCCTCCTCTGAAGGATCAACTATCCCATCTTTCAAAAAAGGTCCTGAAGTTGGAAAATCAAAGTCTCTCATGCTCAAGGAGGTAGAGCAATTTCAGAACAATTGCAAGGTAGGATTCCAGCAGATGAATCAATCACTTGCACAGTTAAAGGGAGGCCAGCCAAGTCAGAAACCCCCTACTCCAGGAGGGTCACATCACTCCCAGGAGAAAATCCTGGTAGACAAATGGAAGTGGGATTGGTTCAATCAACAATGGTCCAGTCACAGCTGCAACAGGGATCCTCCTCCTCATCAGAATTCCTCAGTTCACCCCTACAAGGGAAAAAAAAAGCGCAAAAATCAGGGCTCACACAAATCCCGTGGTAAGTAGGTTACCCTCTCAGATTGAACACAATACTGATAATTACAATGTAGGTAATATTATTGATGTCAAATCTGTGCAGAAAATAGAGGAGGACTTAAGAAAATTAGTTTTTGATGTAGATACACCTGACTTGTCTTATGTCAATAACAAAAGTACTATTTATAATACAGTTAATCCTCAGTTTACACCACTTACTAGTGAGATAAGAAGTTCACAAGATAGTGAGAGAATTGATAAGGAAGACATGGAGTATTTTAACAATAATCCAACTGTCCATAGAATTGTTTCAGCATTGTGGAATAGAATGACTGATTGTGAGGAACAGACATTTAAGCTCACAAGTGATACAATTTCATCCTTAAAATTGAACATTTCTCAACAGGAAACACGTAATAAAGAATTAGAGAATGAACATTTGTCTCTAAATCTTAAGTATGATTCATTGAGTAATAAATATAGCAGACTTTGAAACAAATTCTGTGAGTTAGAAAAGTTATATGAATCACATTTATTGAAAACTGAATCATGAACTAAGTTATCTTTTTCCTATAAAAATCAAAGTGTCTCTGAGCTGCTGCAAAGATTGACTAAAGTTGAGATTGAAACTGCCAATATACTAATGAACCAGGATAATCATAAGTGTATTCAGTATAATAATAATCCTTTCATTGGCAAAAGTAAATCTCATTCCTTCCCTATACCACCACAAGTAAAACCATCTGGTGGTAGTGTCAAATCTGAAAATGTAAGTCACAAATCCGTACAGGAGGAAGTACAAGACCACTTATCAAGAGTAAATGAGTTATTGAATTTACCTAAGATTAGTGAAATAAAATCCAATCAGAAGAACTGGCCTAAGATAGATCAGTACCCAATTTATGATGGGGAAGCCAGCTCTGATTGGCAATATTTTATCCAAAAAATTGACCACTTGAAATTCTAATATAAGTTACCAGATGAAGATATAACATCAAAATTAATCTCTTTACTTAAGTATGTTGCTTTATTATGGTTTCTAGCTGTTTTGAGTGAGGGTAAAGATTACTTTTGGGCTGAATGGAAACAACTAAATGAAAAACAATTTGGAGGCACTAAATTCAGGCTCACTCAGCAGA
Source organism: Hemileia vastatrix (assembly GCA_030280995.1). Classification (NCBI taxonomy): domain Eukaryota; kingdom Fungi; phylum Basidiomycota; class Pucciniomycetes; order Pucciniales; family Zaghouaniaceae; genus Hemileia; species Hemileia vastatrix. The sequence goes on along the minus strand of JASXTE010000002.1, from coordinate 4,557,576 downwards.
GACTTAATGAGAAAACTAGGTATAATTGGTTGAATGGTGACAAACCTATGATGTTTTTAATGAATTTAAATAAAATATTAAAAGCCATTAAGCCTAACATGTATTTTACCTTATGGAAAGATAAGATAATATATAAATTACCTATATCTTTCAGAGACATTGTTGTAGCTAGAACAATTAATATTACTGAATATTCTGACTTTATTAATATTTGCAATGAAATATTATTAAACCATAAGTATGAATCAAGGTATTCCACTTATAAACAAAATTTGTAACCTGTGAGAAATCAGAATTGGAAAACACTTCAGGAAAAAAAGAAAAAACCTACTGCACCAGTAGTACCAAAAAATTATGAGAAAAATACTTTTTATAAGTGTAACAAACCTTGGGTTAAAGGTCACAAATGTGAGAAGAATATAAATATTGTTGAAAATCAACATGAATCTGAAACTGAAACTGAAAAAAGTAAAGAATCAAGTGATTATGACAGCAATATCTCATATAGTGATGAAAATGAAGTCTGTATGTTGGAAGATGATTTGTCCATCTTTGAAAATCCAATATTAAATATGGATTCAAATGAATCTTTAATGAATTTTGAGGATGCTGAAATCATTAAGGATATACAAGCTTATAACTTTAGAATGACACCTATCACGGTTCCAGCTATCATTTCTGGTGAAAATGTTAATATAGTATTGGACACAGGAACTGCTGGTTCTGTTGTTATACTAATACATTACATAAAATTGATAGTGAATATAATTCTAAGCTTGAACCTCTTCAAAGTAAAAGTTTAAAGAGGTTTTGGATCAGTAATACACCCCATTGGTAGATGCAAAGCTTCTTTTTTCTTTAAACATCAACATGGTTATGTAAGAGTAACTTGTGACTTTGCAGTAATGGATAATACTAACTGTAGTAACTGTTTTATCATTGGAAATGATATTCTGACTAAGTTTGGTGTAAAATTAGACCCTTCTCATAACAATTTTACAATTGGAATGAATGGTAAAAGAAAATTTAAAACAAATTCTTTTAACACAATCTTACACATTGAATAAGTAATAAATATTCAGTGCAAATGAAGAGAATCCAATGAGATTGAACTTCTGGAAACAGAAATTTCTAAAGCATCATTTTTCACTCAGATAAGTGAAGCTGAGAAAAATAATATTTTGGACTTAATTAAAGCATTTCCAATGGCTTTTTCACATGGTACAAATGAGCTTGGCCTTGTAAAAGATCATGAGATGAAAATTAGTTTAACCTGTGATATGGTAATATTCCTGCCAGTTTTAAAAAGAAACCATACCCTGCTTCACCAATAAAGAGGAAAGACATAGAGGATAATATTAAAATGTTATTAAAAATGAACATCATTGAAAAGGTTGAATCTACACCAATTTATTTTGCAATATCACCAGTGCTAATTTCTTATGAACAAAATAAAGCAAGACTGTGTGTTGATTAAAGAGCATTAAATACATTCACAGTGGATGATATTTATCCCTTGCCAAGGATTGCCTCTATACATGCTACCCTTAAAGGTGCTAAATATATAATTTGCTTAGATGAAAATAAAGGGTACCATCAATTTCCTGTTGGAAAGAATTCACAGAACTTTTTGTTGATAAAATCACATATGGGAATATATAAATATGTCAGGATGCCATTTGGACCAAAAAATTCTCCATCAGTATTTCAGAAGTTAATGGATATAACATTCAATAATTAAATGATTGAGGGATGGTTAATGGTATACATTTATGGCATTATAGTGTTCTATAAGACATATGATGAACACTTAGTCTATTTAAAGAAGTTATTTCAGAAAATGGATGAAATATAAATGACCCTTGCATTGAAAAAATGTAAATTTGGGATTGAGTCTTTAAAAGTGCTTGTTCATATTGTATCTGGCTTACAAATATTTGTAGACCAGAATAAGGTGGCTGCAATCAAGAATATTGGAATTCCTCAAAATATAAAGGATGTACAATCTTTTCTTGGTATGTGTGGTTATGATAGACAATATATAAAGAACTACCAATTAATTGCTGCACCATTGACCACACTGATAAAGAAATCAGAAACTTTAATTTGGAATAATGAAAGACAACAGGCTTTTGATAAGTTGAAAGAGTGTTTTATGACAGCTCCTATCTTGGGATTACCAGATTTCAAATTGCCTTTTGTATTGTATACAGATGCAAGTTTTATTGGTCTGGGTGCTGATTTCCATCAAAAACAACTTATTGAAGGTAAAATTTCAGAAGTAGTTGTTTTCTATATTTCACGTACTCTAAGAAGTAGTGAATTGAAATATGGTGCTACTCAACTTGAATTCTTGGCAGTAGTATGGGCTCTTGAGAAGCTACATTATTACCTTGAAGACCAAAAATTTGAGTTAATAACTGACTGTAGTGCAGTTAAGTCACTCTTAAACATGAAAACTCCTAATAGACACATGTTTAGATGGCAATTAGCTGTACAAGAATACAGAGGACGGATGACTATTACACGTAGAGTAGGAAGCTTACACTCTCATGTAGATCTGTTATCTAGAGTACCTCTACCCAATAATGATGATAATCCTGCTTATTTTGCTGAAACAGAGATTATTAACATTTATGGCATTTATATTTTAGATATTGAGGATTAATTTATGCAATAAATTCTTAATAATTATACTTCAGATCCTGACTTGAGTAAACTTACTACAATATTTAATGATCCATCTAATGCTTCAATGAGTGTTTTAATAAAAACATTACCACAAAAGTATAAATAAGCATTAGAAAAAGGAGAATTTTCCATTGAGGATGGTTTTATATATTACAGGAAAAAATTAAGAAATGTAATTGTAATTCCCCCTTCAATGAAGGAGTCAATGTTAAGCATATGTCATGATGATATATTCGAAGGTCATTTTAATTTTCATAAAAAATTAACCAGAGTAAAAAATACAGCTTGGTGGATCAACATGTCTGATGATGTTCAAAAACATGTTGAGGCATGTGATTCTTGTCAAAAATCCAAAAGATTGACAGGCAAAAGAGCTGTTTTATTACAACAACTTGAGAAACCAAAATCTCCATGGGAAACAGTTAACATGGACCTTTTAACAGGTTTTCCAATAGCAGGGAATAAGAGTTATAACTCCTTCTGGGTAATTGTTTATATACTTACAAAAATGTGTAAATTTATTCCTACCCACAAAGAGATTTCTGCAAAGAACTTAGCTTTTTTATGGTGGACACAAATGTTAAATATAGCAGTTTTCCCCAAAGCAATAGTCTCAGAAAGAGATCCTAAATTTACTTCTGAGTTTTGGCCATCACTAATGGATGTTTCAGGGTGTCAATTAAAACTTTCTGCAGCACACCATCCACAAACTGATGGGCTAGCAGAAAGAATGATACAAACTTTAGAAGATATGAAAAGAATATATTGTGCTTTTGGTCTTGACTTTAAAGACAATGAAAAATTCATGCATGATTGGTTAACCCTTATCCCAGGTTTAGAGTTTGCATGCAATAGTAAGGCACATTCTGTCACTGGCAAAAAGCCATTTGAGTTATTGTTGTGTTATGTACCTAATACCCCTGCTAAAACGCTTAATAAATTATCTAGATTGGATATCCATCCAGGTACAAAATCTTTTCTTTAGATGCAAGAATTATGTAGAAATCATGCTCAAGAATGTATAAATAAGGCATTTGAGTATGAGAAGAAAAGATGGGATAAATCCCATAAAGAACAAATGTTCAAAGAGGGTGATGAGGTCCTTATTTCTACACTAATTTTAAATTTAAATGGTAATGTTAATTTGAAGGATCCATTCATTGGTCCATTTGTAGTAAAAAATATGGTTGGTAACAATGCTGTTGAAGTCATTCTATATGCACCATATGATAGAAAACATCCAGTATTTCAAAATTCTCTTATAAAACCATACCATTCTAATGATACTTCTCTATTTCCATGAAGATCAGGAATTTATAAACAGCAACCTGAAGAGATAGTTGAAAAGGCAGATATTGAAAAGATACTTTAAAAGAGACACCTTACTAAAGAGAAGGGAGTTGAGTATCTATTAAGGTTTAAAAATAAATCAAGTAAATATGACCAGTGGATTCCATAAAATAAAATCTCTGATTGTAAAAATCTCCTGAAAAACTTTAAATCAAAATAATATTTTTTAATTCAGTATATTTAACATAGAAATTTTTAAACTTATTTTTCTATTCACTCCTTACTTATTAATTAAAATGTCTTAACATTTTTTATTGATTTTTTTTGGTGAGAGAGTGTCAGCCTAGTTATCTCCAGGACTGAGTAATTCTTATGTTTAAAATAAGATAAACTTAAATACATTAAGCTTATATCTTAAAAATAAGGTTAAAACACATATATATATGTTATAATACATATATATATGATTATTACACTATTATATAACTTATAGTAGTTTAAATAGCTTATCTAAAGCCTAATAATACTTATTAAGCTTTTAATGGAGTCATAATATATTTATCTTAAGTGATATTAAGTAATTATTGACATACATAAGCTTATATATATACATAAATCTCATATTCAGTGAAATATGCAGTATATTATGTATATTTAGGTCTATAAGTGGGTTTTAGCCGCTTAATAGCCTATAACTTTTGTTTTTCTGCTTATTTTAGGTTATATGGACATATTCAGTGGATTCACAATGCCTACAGAAGCATACACATCTATTTCAGGCGCATGTACTCAGTTTGGACAACTTAATCTGTTTCCTTGGATGGATATTCACAGATTTATGGGTTGGGAGGTCATTTCTGGGTTAATATGGATGCTTGGGGATGTTATTGGGGGTTTGGAAATTTCATTTGTTTCATTTATATGCTTTGGGTTTCATTTTATCCCTTTTTGGATTAGTTATTTTACCTGTTTCTTTATGATATCTGCTGTTATCTGCATTTTCTAATAATAGTTTGGGTCTGTGTTAACATTAAGTGTGATGGAGGGTCCTTACTGGAGGTCTGCGTGTTGAATCTGCTTGAAGTGGACGCCATGGGGAGGTGATGGGCCCTCACAGTGCTGTAATTGCCGGGGATAGAAGTGACATCATCTGGATTGAAGGTCTGTGCACTCCAGTGGATTTTGGTATAAGTAAGGGAGTATTTTGACAGTTATTAGACATCACTTACTTACTACAATTCAAATAAACACTATAACAAAATTATTATCATTTAGAAATAAATTATAAATCCTTTATAAATTGATATTATCATTATATAAGCTATAACTATATTCTATTTATCTATTTTCCACCACTAGCATGCATTTAAATCCAAGTATTGTGAGTTTTATTTGAGTATAGCTATTTTTTTAGTCTTCCACTGAGGTTTAATAACTAAATCATTCATACATAAGTAGTAGGACCATTAATAAATACTATTAAATCATACTTTTTTACTAGATACACTGAAAAGTATTGTCTTGGGGGACCAACACAAATAGTGAAATATCCTGCAAGGCCAACACCTTTGAAGATTGACAATTGGAAAGCTTGGAACCAATTCAAACTTAAAACCATTCAACCTGTCTTAACCCAAGTCCAATATTCTAACCGTGCCAATTCTGCAGCTGATTGACAATTTCTGATAGCCAATTCTATAGCCTTCTTGCAATCCAAAATTGGACTACCCAAATTTATTCTAGCACCTGAGCCTTGAGGACTAAAAGGAGGAGAACCAATCCCACTTTCTATCAAAAGAAACTTAGAGCATGAATTTCAGGAAAAAGGTTTTTGAAATTTGCCTTTGATTGGACATGCCGTGATTTTTCTGAATCAACTTGGAATCAAGTCATGGGAAGCATAGTATGCAACCACTGTACCAGGTGGCTCACCACCTTGAATACAATTGATCAGTCAAAGCTTCATTTCACTCAATTTATTATTGGGAAATGGGTAGTTAATAAGGGGAACGAGATGATAAGGTTTTTTGGGAAAGAAGTTGAAAGGGTGGAAAGAGAAAAGATGGAAAAGAGGGCAAGGGAACAAGTAAAACGTTATTGGACCAAGGTAAGTTTTTTCATTTACTTTCCTTTTTAACTACACAATATAGGGGGTGGACTTGCTAGCAAGTACCCAACCTTAACTCAGACAGAAGTCAGATGGAACTCAGACTGAACTCATACTGAACCCATACTGAACTTTACTTGAACACCCACCTGAAATTGTTCTGCTGACTGGTGTTCATTGCTTATTGTATGGTTCCTTTGTCAATAGCTTAATGTGTGTTCAATCTGTGGTGTATTCAAGTCTAAGGTTTCAGACTTTCTAACAAGTCCATCCCCCTTGTTGCACAGTGTTTGTTATTATGAAGCAGATTTAGTTGGAATTCAGATTGCTAGTACATGCTACAAGTTAGAAAGAGATCTCTGCAGTGATGTGCCAAATTTTGTTGATCTTTTTCACGATACTAGGTGCATCTCTGATATTGAGGAAGGCCCACAACCAGCCCCAACTGCACCCATCTGAGCTATTCCAGGATGGCAAAATCCTGATCTAAATTATTTGTTTAAAAAAATGGATAAGATGACAAAGGACTTAGCCCATACACCAGCTCAAAGAAAATCAGCATTAATAAATGATTCATGGTCATCAGAAAGGACAGTTGCACAAGATGGTATATTCAATGTTCCCTAATACCTCCCCAAGAATTTCTATTCAGCAACATATTTGGAAGGATATCTGTGAATGCACGTGAGTCACTTGGGGTTGGAGCTGATATTGATCTGGTAAAGATTCAGGAATCAATTAATACAGCATCAAAATCATCATAAATTGGGTATAATGGTGATCTTCTGTGTAATATAGCTATCTTATATTGAAGTTTATGTATTCTGTTATTTTTTCAAAGAAAGTTGGTAAATTTTATGAGGTGATATTGAGGGAGAGTAACATTTTATTTAAGAAAAACAAATAATGTATGAGATATAAAAATGTATTTTCATCAAATTGATCACCATACCTCCTTTTGTCATATTTATGTATCCATATTAATTTCAATTGAAATTAATGTTGACCAATACATAGTGAATACATGTTATGCCACTTACACTTTCCAGGCATAGCTACCATTAAATATGCCAGTATTAAAATTAATTAAAATTGAGATTAATGAGCATGTTAATCATGAATTTCTGGAGTCAACTGCTTTTCTTTATGCATGGTTCCTTTCCAACATTGATTTTAATCAAAATTAATTTTGATACTGGAATATTGAATGATAGCTATTCCTGGAAAGTGTAAGTGGCATAGTGTGTATTCATTATGTGTTGGTCAACCTTAATTTCAATCAAATTTAATATTGACATTTGCATATTAAATCCAAACCAGCAAATGACCTAAAAAATTCTTCATGAAACTGCTCATTAATTTCGATCAAAATTAGGTGTAACCATATACATATTGAATGGTAGTTATATCTGGTGTGTGTAAGTTGTAAAGCTTGTTTTCAATGTGTATTGGCCAACATTAATTTTGATTGAAATTAATATTAATATTTAAATGATATATACATGCTCAATATGCATTGTAATGTGTTTACTTGAGAATAGAGGGCCCTACTTTTCATCTTACAGAAAAATTCTTGGTGGCATGTCAAATTCAATTTTAATTAAAATTAATGATAACATGTTACCATGCATAAAAGTAAGCAACTGACTGCAGAAATTGATGATAATCATGAACCTTAATCTTGAGCAAAATTAATGTTGCCAAATTCAGATTGAATAAAAGCTATGCCACTTTCACTAGCCAGGCATGTTTACTATTTATTACGTATTGGTCAGCATTAATTTTGATAGAAATTAATATTTATATTTAAGTATTATATTTACCCTCAACATGTACAGTAAATTTCAATACTTAAGAATACCTGCTGTCCTTTACATGTCATGCAAAAAAGCATTATATCATTTCAACATTAATTTTGATCAAAATTAATGTTGCTATGCCATTATGCATTGAAACAACTAACTGACTGAAAAATTTCATGATCAAAATTCTTATTAATTTTGATCAAAATTAATGTTGACCAGTACATATTGAATAAGAGCTATCCCCACTTACTCAGACCAGATATAACTACCATTAAATATTTATATGGTCAGCCTTAATCTTGATAAAAATTAATGGGCAGTTTTATGAAGAATTTTTTGGGTCATTTGCTGGCTTTAATTCAATATGCAAATGTTAATATTAAATTTGATCAAAATTAATGTTGATCAATACATAATGAATATACACTATGCCACTTACACTTTCCAGGCATAGCTACATGCATTATGCCAGTATCAAAAGTAATTTCAATTGAAATTAATGTTGGCAAGGCACCATGCATAAAAATAAGCAGTTAACTCCATAAATTCATGATCAACATGCTCATTAATTTTGACTGAAATTAATTTTTGATGCTGGCATATTTAATGGTAGCTATTCCTGGAAAGTGTAAGTGGCATAGAATTTATTCAATATGTATTAGTCAACATTAATTTCAATAGAAATGAATATGGACATGGACTATGCATAAGATTCCAATAAGTATAGGTAAGCTAAGCAGTTGGATTAACTGGCTTGATCAAGTACACCATATAAAAATTTATGTTTTAATGCCTTGGTTAATTTTGATCAAAATTAATTTTAAGCCATGCATGTTTAATTTAATCTATGTCTCTTTATTCTGTGTGACTTGGCTTGTATTCAATATGCAAGGGTCTGCATTAGTTTTGATCAAAATTATGAGGTTCATTGCCTCATAAATTTTGTGGTTTCTTTCAGGGTTCCATGCATGGTGCCATATGATACTTATTAATTCCTATCAAAATTAATTTCAACACCAATATATTTAATACAAACCATGGCACTTACAGTACTTGGTCATAGCTAAAATTCAATATTCCAGTCTCAAAATTAATTTTGATAGAAATTAATCAGGATCCATGAAGTTTATCAATAGTGTATGATTTAAGTTTCAAGTCATATGTTTCATCATTTTCTTGCACCCATTTCTAGGTTATATCAACAATTATTTTCAAGTTTTATTATATTAATAAAAACTGTGGTAAGTGGTGAAAAATAAGCTAATCCAAATCTCAAATTGAATATTAATGTTTTAATAATTTTGAATGTTGCTTAAGGTATATCATTGAGTGATTCATAATAATATTTTATCAACTTAGTAGTCCTATAGCTTTTGAAAATTAAAAATATTGGTATATTTAGGGAAAACAATGCAATATCTTGTGCAGACTAAGATATATTGTAAAAAAAAACTATTCAATTTTTTCCCTTAGTTGCATCCAAGTTTAACAATGGTTTGGTCACTGGGCCCATACCCTAGCCCGACACTCCTCCTGTCACTTAAAAAACAAATTCTTATCTTAAAATGTAATGTTACCAATTTTATATTTATAATTCATTTCTTGTTTGGTGAGGCATATCAGTATATTCATGAATCTCTCATTTTTATCTGAAAGTAAATTTAAGAAATAGTTATAAAGCATTATCCTTTGTTTTCATAAAATATACTAATTAAGTGTATCTCCATTATTTAGGAGTAAATTCTAATTTAAAAAATTTTGTATTTACCTGTGGCCATTTACATATGGGGTATGCATTTGTTATTATTTGTTTTTCACACTAAAAGTCCCAAAAGAATTCCTAGGATTTTCTGTTAGCTACATCAAATTTTGCTTCAATATAAACAGATTGTGATTTAGCATGTTACTCAGTTTACCCCACTATGAATAATACATGTTAAAAAAAGCTCAAATAATATATAATCCCCCTGTTTATGTTTTCTGTTTCTTTCATCCTCACTTTAATTTTAATCTTATTCAATTTTTTATCCTATTAAATTATCAACTTCAATATGCTAGAATAGATTTTCTTATAATTATTCATCATATTACATCATAATTTTTTGATATTGAATACTCTATCTTAATATTTATTTATCAATATGTCTATTATTCAAAATCCTATACCTCCACTTTGTATGTGTATCATGTTCCTCTCTCTTGATTTATATATTTCACTTATGTTCTATATCTTTTTTTTTCAAAAAATTAATTTTCCAGCCCCCAAATGTTTTCTATCCCACTCTCTGATTGATACTTGCTTTGAAGCTTTTGAGCTTGCACCATGTCTGCCACATGGAATGGCACCTAACCCTCCTGTACTTGACAATGAGAGGCAGGAAATAACAACAGTTCAGTATCACAATTTACTTGGATTGGCTAGAGATAAAGCGGAAGAACGTTTCAAGATCCTTAACAATAATACTTCTCTTCATATTTATCTAACCCTTGTAACAACTTACTCCAAAATGTGAAAAGCCTTGAAAAATGTATGTTATTCACTTTTTTGTCTCCTTTTAAATTAGTAGATAAGTTTATTAATATTTTCTTTCTTCATATATATTTGTAGCTTACAAGGAGGGTATGATTCCTCCTGATGAAATCATTGTCATTAGGGATGATGATGAGACAGATGAACCATCAGCTTCAACTCATGCTTCAACTTCTATGGAAAATCTTGAAACACCTCTTATCCGCTCCAAGAAAAAGAAATTATCCCAAGGCTCCTCTTTTGTTTGATGTATTAAACCGGCTTCTGCTAACGATTTTTCTGATGTATCAAATAACAGATCTCAACAAAAAAGAAAAGGCTTTGGTAATCAGTATATTTTTGTTTCCTTTTTTTATTGTTATTCTTTTATCTTTAAAATTCAATCATATATCTCTTTTTTTGCTTACATATTGTACTTTTTATCTTTCTTTTGATACTTTTTACCAGAAAGTCACCTACTGTAGATTGTTCCATCCATAAATGCCCTCTCCCTGATGAAGATGATGAAAAGAGAAATGTAAATAGCAATGATGAACTGTCAGAACATGAAGCTATGCTTGCTCATCAAAACCATAAAACTTTAAAATCTTCTTCAAGACATGACAATATGTTTGATAAAGATGATTATTCAAGCAGCTCATCACAGAATCCCATTTTTTCTAAGAAGAAATACCCATCACCTCCTAAATTACATACTTTGGCCTCTTTGAAAGCTTCTTTACCAATGAAATCAACTCCAATCAAGATATCAAACAAACCTCTAACTTATTCACCCTCAGTTCTAAAAAACTATGATTTTCAGGAGGAATTCTGTAAAATTCATAAATTTTATAAAGGTAGAATTAGCACAGAGAAGGTCCTTAGGTCATGGTTGGAAATTGTTACTCTCCTTGAATCACGCTCCTCTACTTCTTCCCAAGAGACCATGTTGAATATTCCAATGTTTACTTTTCATTGGGAAAAATCTTGTGGAGAAGATTGGCTTTCAAAACTTACTGAGTTGTGTCAGTTACCATAATTTTTAGTCTTAAATTTTTTCGTTTACATATTTTTTTTGTTTTGTAGCAAATATTTTTTTAGAGATTGATAGCTCACAGATATGGGTACTCAATAATATTGATTTCAAAAAAATGGAGGATTTATGTGATCCTGATGTTTGAAATACCAAAATTCTTTCTTCAAAAAAGAAAACAGATCACCCTTAATCCAATCTTATCCAAATGCTCATGAGATTAGTGATCCCAAGTGATAACTGCCATTATTCATGGGTATCTCTTATATCATCTTCACTTTATCTGACTGCACATGAATTCAGCCAGCTTTCATCACATCAAAACATTAACTCAGATTTTCCAATTGAATGTGGTCTTCAGTTTCTAGCTCACCTTTCAAATCTGAAGAGTCCAATTCCTGATGGTTCAGAAGTTGGTCCCACTGCACTTCAAACCTGTGATATATCAATGTCAACTCTTCTTCAAATATGCAACATTATCATTGATATAATTATGTCACTTTTCATTTTTAAATCAAAATATTGTGCTGAAACATTATCATCAATATAATTATGTCAATTATCATTCTTAAATCAAAATATTGTGCTGCAATATTATCAAGTGGAAAGACTAGCAAATCTCAACAATCAAGTCAGAAAAACAAAAATACTCAACTGACTATAATGAAACAGAAACAAAAGGCTGCACTAGACCAGATAAATTCTGAATACTCCCACCACCAATATCAATCTTTCATGTTCTATATAATCAATGATGTCCGTGGTTTATTTCTGAGTTCTCAAGATCATAGATTGGGTTCAGCAGCTGATTGTTTGGAGGTGTTATCAGAAATTAAGTTTCTTATTTTACTTGAAAAAAAATCATTTGATGAAAGAAATAATTTGGAAAAATTCAAATAACTATATTTTAACATTAATAAAACTTTTTATAGGCAAGTTTGATCCATTTCCTTTAAAATCTGATACCGCAAGTCCTCTGGGAATCACTAGGGCAATTTATGCAGCTTTTCTTAATCACTGGAGCTCCATTCAGCCAGTATCACCTTTTTTTTGCTAAAAATAGCCTTTCAATAAATTAATATTCCAACATGCAAATATAAAAAGTTCTGTGTACTTTATTTATCTTGTATAATTCAAGTTATTTTCCTTCAGATACGTCAAACATGTGACCATCTTTGAAATTTATTAAGAAACCTTTGACATGATTTTCTAAATTAATTATTTAAAAAAATATTGTAAGTCCAACAATAAGGAAGAGTTTAAAATCTACTTATATGATTTCAAATACTTGTATTAAATTCTTGAATATTTTATTTTTTATTTAAAATATGATAACTGCTTAAGTTTTGTTACTTTGCCTTTAATATTGAATAATCTATTAATTTTTACAAATTTTTTCATTGATTGTAACATTTTTAATCAGAAGTAGAACAATTTAAATAATTAAATGAGTGTATTCTTAAAAAAATACATATTAGTCTATTATTGATTCAACATTCTTTCATCAACTCTTTATTATTAACTTTATTATTAATAATCCTGTTCAACCTATAAAACTATACAGTTAATTTGGTAGCATTAAAAGCGTATTTTTATGACTAATATATTTCAAATTCTTTATTATAGTTTTTTTATTTTAAAATTTTAGCTACTAAGTTAATAAAAATGACATTTAAAGATTTTACAACTTATATATTTCTTCAAAAGTAAATCAAATTTTCTTATTATATTATGAAAAAAAAATTATTTTATTTCACAAATAATAAAATTTATAATACTATAAACATCACAACTGAAAATTTTACAGCTACTCCCAGTATCTATCATGTTTAATTTCGCATTAAGTTGTGTATATATTATATAAATTTTTAATATTTAAATTTTAAATTTTTTTAGATTTTTCTTAACATTACATAAATAATACTTTGCTGATACTATTTCTTCCTCTATTAAGTCATCTCTTTTCAAAAAATCTCTCAAGGCACTAATCAAATAATCAAACCTATCTTTTTCTTCCTTAATTTCCAAATATTCTGAAATATCAATATCAAAAACATTGAGTTTTTCTATAGCATGAAAAAGTCTAGTGCTCATTTGAATAGAAGAACCTATCCTCGTGAAGCCAGGAATTTTGTGACATCTTGAGGTAAAATGCCTCAGCTTATTGGCAGGCCATAATTTCACTTCTATTCCATTAGTTACTTCAAAATTGATTATACTTTGAATTTTGGGAAACATAAGTTCTCCACCTGTTTGTTGTGGTTGGGTCTAATCGTCCTTTACATAAATGGTATTTTTTTCTGTATCTTTTGGAAAAAATATTCCTAAAGTATACTCACTTGCATCCTAATCATGATGAACCTCATTGGAGAACCCATTACCATTTACTCCAGATGTCCAAGTTAAATTTCTAGCAAATTTTATACCCTCTTCTTCACTAGAATCTTTTGAAAATCCAGGAATACCAAGTTTTTCAAAAAGATTTGTTGCCCTGTTGTACTTTACATATGATATTTTGTTTTTAAAATATTCAAAGTATATCGCAATCCTCTTCATTTATTTTTTATATTCATCCATGTGTACAATATCATCAGTGTACTCTTCTGCAAGGAAAAGAATTCTAAAATTCAGTATTTAAATTAAAAAAGTGATACTTACAAATATATAAAGATTTATTCCTATCCAAAATAAAGCCAACACTAAAAAATTTTCCAAAACCACCAGCACTTTAATGAGGGCCATTATTTGTAATTTCATGTTTGCAGTAAGAAAGATCCTCAATGCATTGCACCATTGTAGACAATCCTGTAGTACTAGATATAGGCCTTGACCAAGGGAGTTGGAGAAAACCCAGAGATAAAATTCCTTGTCCCTTTAGAAAAATAAGTGAGATTTACCTGTTGCAGAAAATTGGAGATCTTTTTGCTAAACCCTCTAATTAAACACTCTTGACCTCTTTAAAAGTGAAAGATAATAGTCCCAGAAAGACTACCAGAAAAAGTTGAAATGAACAGTAATATATTCCAACAAAACACCATCCAATGAGACAGTGAGGAACAGAGAGGTGATGAGTAAAGAGATAAGATGATTCCCTAAAAATCTTCCCACACACACATCATACAGCTATGCACAGACCACCCCAGCCTAATCCCTGCCAAAAATAAAGCTCTCCCACCTTTCTACATGCATAAAAAATTCATCTAAAGGCTCCCATGCACACAGGCGGGTGGGCTGCCTGACATAGGGACAGCCGCTTAAAGGCGGGCGGGCTGCCCAATGTAGGGACGGCCGCTTAGAGGCAGGCCGGCCACCTGATGAAGGGACGGCTTCTTTTAGGCCCTTAAACGCCCAAAAACTCCCAAAATCCCCCTCTAAAACAACAAAACAACAGTAACTACATTTAGAAACAAGAAAACACCAATAAAAACACCATAACCCCAGCTATACCCTACATCCAAAATACCTACAAATATGCACTCCAAAGGCCTACCCAGGTTTGGATCACCACACCGTAGATTCTAACATATCTAGTTCTTTGAGCTCATGAATTTTGAAATTCTGCACAAGAAAATTAGGTATTAAGACACCTTTTGGTTTATAAATACTACAACCAGGAAAAAAAACTTAATAATTATTTCAATCTGTCATATTATTTGCATAAGATTGTGCATGGAAATGTGGCTTCTTTCTGTTTGTATCCATTCCAAGAGCATTTACAAGTTTCATTCCGGTAGCAATGTCTTTTTCCCACCAATTTTTAGAGTTCTTCCCTGGCCATTTTTTTTTCAAATTGTTACTCATTGATGGTTCAATCCTAAGAGAGTAAAATTTTGATTTAAGATAGAAAAAAATTAAAAATTAGAAAATAGTAACGGAATTTCAATCATCAGTCAATGATACCTTTAACTTTATTATATCTTAAATATTAGAAATATAAAATTAGTGTTGTGGTCTTCCAACTTTGGTGGAGCCCTTTATTGGTCTGTTTGGCGTTTTTTGATATGTCTTCAATGGCATTGTTCATAATTGGGTGTTTTTCTGGAATTATTCGACGAATATTGGGACTTTGGGGATGTGGGTATTACAATTGGATAGCCCCGTTTTTTTTCTATATTTTATGTCTTTATGACATTTTTCATATTCTAAGTATCTGAGGGATTATTTCTCATTTTTCATTTCAAAAGATAGCTGTTTATTCTTGTTTTTTACGTTTTACGGGCTAACCTTAAGTCTTAGGGTTAAGTGCTTAGTACCATTAGAACAGGATAATTTTTCTCTACAATTTATGTCCCAATGTTGTTGTAGCTTAATTATGTTTTTTAAAGTTTTTAGTAGTTGTAGTTTAGTTTTCTAAGTATTTTGGGTGTTTTTGGTGGTTTTTGGTGGTTTTCTGGCTTCAGGGCGGTCCTGCCCTTCAAGCGGGCCTCCCTACGTTGGGCAGACCACCCGCCTTGGTGCTAGAAGGCTGGGAAGCGTTTCTAGAGGGATTTTATGCAATTTGGCACTCATAAATGCCAAATTAGTGGGTGTGCATGGGCTCTTAGATAGTGGTCTGTGTGTAAATAGTGAATAAGACAGTTTGGGGCAACTTTAATTATCATACAATCATCCGGAGGTGATATCCTTGTTCCTCACTCAGTTTTCACTGGTTTTTGGCCACAATTGGCTGTGTTTGTTGCAAGGTTAGTTCTTCCTTTAACTCAACTTTGGCAACTGTTTTCTCTGGTGTGGTCTTGCAAGCTATATCAAGTATTATTGCAGTCTCTGGTGTGGATTTGCAACCTACATCAAGTATCATTGCTTTCTCTGGTGTGGACATTGGTCTACATTTCAGTTCTTTGGTTTAGTAGTCTGTCTGGAGACTAATTTCTTGGATGATCAGGCAGTCAAGTGTATTGGAAAAGGGCTTTAAACAACAGGAACCAATTTACTGTAGCAGTTAAATCTCACTTATATTTTTCTAAAGGGACAGGGGATTTTCTCTCTGGTTTTTCTCCAACTCCCTTGGTCAAGGCCTATAGCTGGTCCTATAGGATTGTCTACATTTCTGGCGCCCAACGTGGGGTAGGACCCTCCCCAAGATGAGGAAATCCAAGGTTGTAGTAGGTCAGCTCCCTTGGAGATATACCAAGTGAATTTTAAACTTTCTCTTTTTAATGTTTCTCTTCTCTGCAAGTATTCTTCATGTTTTTTATCAAGTATCTGTTTTCTCTCAAGATATTCAATTATTTTTAATTCAAGTTCAAAAATGAAAATTGGTTATATATCTTTTTTGAAAGATATGCGGAAAATTTTTGGAGCATTGAGATTAGGGTCTAAAAGTAAGTCCTCCCAATTGTGCACCACTAGGGTTTCTTCTACGCCTTTCAAAAACATCACCTTGGCCAAGTCTGTGAGCATTTGGGAAACCCCTGGTTATTTTTGTAGGATGAAAGAAAACTCAAGAAAAGAAGATAAAAATTTCAAGATAACTGAGGAAAAGCAAGAAAAAAATCTGAAGATAATTAAAACAGAAGAAAAGAATTATTTTTGTGAAGATCATCAAGATCAATATTTTGGCCTCCAGCATGAGGTTAAACTGCACAAATTTTTGAAGAAAGAAGATCGTCAAGATCAATTTTTGGGCCTCCGGCATGAGGATAAACTGCATAATTTTAAAAGATGTGATTCAGAAGATGAATCGAGATTTGAAGATTTGGAAGATGGAATTGCGGAAAAGCTGTGGAGTGGTGAGATTAGGGTCTAAAAGTAAGTCCTCCCAATTTTGCACCACTAGGGTTTCTTCTACACCTTTCAAAAACATTGCCTGGGCTTCACATGTGAGCAATTGGGAAACCCTTGGTTTTTGTTCCAGGTCTGGTGGTGAAGAAATCCTGAAGATCCTTCAAGTTGACAGTGGAGCCACAAAGTACAATAAGGTAGCACAGAAGATTAGGCCTGTCAATGAGCCTATGCGTGTGGGTTTGAATCCTCCTTTGAAGAGGCCTTCCTTATCAAGAGATCCTTACTGTACTCCTCTGGTGAAGAATCTTCCTGATTTTGTGGAAACCGCTCAGGTGACTGTGGAAAGGTCAAAAGTTGTTAATTTTGGTTGTGATGGGTGGTTGTCTGATGAGGAAAAGAAGTTGTTGTTGCACGTTATTGTGCTCAGGGAGAAAGCGGTGGCATTTGTTGAAGAGGAAAGGGGTGTGTTGAATCACTTTTATGGTGAACCTTACTTGATTCCTGTGGTTTGTCATGAACCTTGGCAAATCAAACCTATTCCAATTCCAGATGCTATTAGGAACAATTTGTGGAGATTGTTAGGGAAAAGTCAGGACAGGATTGTATGAACAATCAACTTCTAGATACTCAAGTGCAGTTTTTTGTGTTAAGAAACAGAATGGGAAGTTGAGGGTAGTGCATGATCTTAGTGCCTTGAATAGAGTCACTATCAAGGATGCGGGGATGCCACCAAGTGTGGAGGACTTTGTGGAAGCCTTTGCTGGAAGTGTATGTTATGGTTTGGGAGTTATTATGGGCGGTTATGATAAAAGGGAACTTCACACTGATTCACGGCAGCTCAAAACGTTTGAGACTCCTCTGGGAATATTTCAGCTCACTAGGTTGCCTCAAGGAGCAACTAATTCAGTAGCAGTATATCAAGCTCAAATGGCTTGGATTTTACAGGGTGAGGTTCCAACTCATGCTGGTATTTTTATTGATGACGGTGGAATTAAAGGACCCTCCACTGATTATGGAAATGTGGTGCTGAAAGAGAACCCAGGTATAAGGAGATTTGTTTGGGAATATGCAATTACTCTAGAGAGAGTATTGTTTAGAATTGAAGAGGCTGGTTTGACCATTTCTGGGTCAAAGTTCTGTTGTTGTGTTCCTGCTCTGAAAATCCTGGGTCATGTCTTATGTAAGGAGGGAAGGATTATGGCAAAGAAGAAAGTTAATAAAATTCAGTCATGGCCAAGGCCCAAAAATACTACTGAAGTTAGGGGATTTTCGGGAGTTTTTGTGTATGTCAGGATTTTTATTAAATATTTTTCTTTGTTGGCTTCACCCTTGAGAAAGTTGACCAGGAAAGATGCGGAGTGGAAAAGGACTGAAGAGTGTGAAGAGGCTTTTCAGAAATCGAAGAAGGTGGTAGGTGAATATATTATTCTTCACAAGTTGGATTATGGAAGGACAGCTGGAAAAATTTATCTGGTTGTGGACTCAAGTTATATTGCTTCAGGTGCTGTTTTGTCTCAGGAAGATAAAACTGGGAAGGTCAGGCCAGTAAGGTATGAGTCTGTAGTTTTTAATGAGGTGGAATCCAGGTATTCTCAGCCAAAGTTGGAATTGTGTGGTGTAGCAAAATTTTTGAAGAAGCTACAAACCGTTTTGTGGGGGCAGCATTTTGAGCTGCAGGTGGATGCTAAATCTCTGGTTCAAATGATAAACACACCTAGTCTTCCAAATGCTCCAATGACTAGGTGGGTGGCATTTATTCAACATTTTTCTTTTGACCTGGTGCACAAGCCAGGTAAGACTTTTACAATGCCAGATGGATTATCATAAAGACCACCCACAGATGATGATTCTGATTCTGAAAAATTTGATGAAGATGTTCCAGTAGTTGGGGCCAGGGCAAAGGGTGCTGAAGATTTTTCTCTCCTCCCCCAAGAGGCTAAACTGGTTGATTGTTCTCACCTCCACCAATAGGTTAAACTGGATGGTTCTGATACTGATTCTGGTGATCAGGATGTTTTTGTTGATGAGGATGGAGCTGTTGTTTGGGATGGCTCATGATTGTAGAATGGTGTATTTGTTGGTGAGCTGGATTCTCTTAAGATTCAGTGGGAAAAAAAGAAGCTGCCGAAGGTTAGGTATTGGTGTCCTGGATAGGCCGGTCATGTTGCTCATGTGTACACTGGAGATTTTGGAAAAAGGGTTGTACCCTTGGATGTTGTTTTGTTGTATTTTGAAGATGAGACCTGGGGTCAGATTGTGTTTTATTTTATTATGGTTGAGTATCTGTTAACCTTATAAAGGCAAGATACTTGTGATGATGATACTTAGGTGGCAATCAAGAAGAATAGTCCTGGATTTTATGTGTCAGGAAGGAGGTTGATGAGGAGGGGACATCCAAATCCTCAAGTGGTGGTAACTCAGAAGAAGGGTCAAGAATTGGTTTTGAAGTCTTTGCATGAAGACCTTGGTCATAGAGGCTTTGGGGAGACTTATAGAAGAGTAGCAGATAGATATTGGTGGCCAGGTATGAAGTTGGCTGTGCAGTGTTGGGTTCAATCTTGTGAAGATTTTCAAAGAAGATGTCACTTGAAACCTAAAGAGGTTGGCCGTGCTACTGGTGAAACAGCTGTGTCTGGAAATTCAGTTTGGATGCTGTCCATATCAAAGAGGGCAGGTATAAATACTTGATTGTTGCCAGGGATTATTTGTCTGGTTGGGTAGAGGCGGTGCCTCTGGTGAATTTGACTGCCAAAAATGTGGCAGAATTTTTGAAGAAAGAATGGGTTTTTATGTATGGGTTGATGAAGTTGGTGACTGTTGATGGTGGGCAAGAGTTTGGAGCTGAATTCAAAGAAGCTGTGGAAAGTATTGGTTTTAAAGACAGAGTGGCTAAACCTTATTATCCTGAAGCTGAAGGCATGGTTGAAAGAGGCCATCAAGTTATCAAAAATGCTTTGGTGAAAATGTGTGGAGATAGTGCTGAAAAATGGAGGCATTATTTACCCTTGGTGTTATTTGCTGATAGAGTCACTGTGAAAAGGACAACTGGCTATTCTCCTTATGAATTAATTTTCGGGCAGAAAGCTGTTCTACCGGTGGATTTGGAAGCTTTCTCTTATCTTGGAATTGATTGGGATGATATATGCTCAGCAGAAGATTTTCTCTGTGCCAGGATGTAACTGTTGGAATGTATATAAGAATGTCAAGAGAAGGCATACTCTATAATGATGAAGATAAGAAATCAATCAGTCAGATACTGGGACAAGAAGTTGGCTCATAGACTCAGGAATCCCTTGAAACCTGGTTGTTTGGTTTTGGTGTATAATAGAAGTTTGGAGAGTCAGTGGGGTAAGATGTTTTCTGACAGATGGAATGGACCTTACAGAGTCAGATCTCAGGTGTCTAGAGGTTCTTATTTTTTGGAGGAGTTAGATGATGCAGTCTTAAGGAAGAGAGTAGCTGCAGATCATGTGAAGAGATTTTACCCTAGAGGCATGAAAAGTGAAGAAGATTGAATCCGCAATGAGGATAAACTACGGACCATTCTTTAATTTGGATTTTGGTGATGCTGTGCATCATTTTTGTTGGAAACTTTTTGTTAGAAGTTACACATGGGTGGGGATTCTAGATTTTGTTTTGGCAAGTGTAGGGGTAACTGATGGGCTTGCTGCTCTATCAGCAGCTACCCCAGATTGTCTGTTTCCAACCCCTTCTCTTAATTTGGTTGAACCATAGTATTGATTTTTCTTCACAGGTTTTTAGTCCTCTATGACTTTAAACTGGAACTTCTTTTGGTCTTCAAGTGTTGGTCTCTTCACGCTTATTATTTTTGGTTTAATGTTTTGGATTTTGTGTTGTTTTTAGAAGGTACCCAGGGGGGGCTTCTAGATTTTATTTTGGCAAGTGTGGGGGTAACTGATGAGCTGGCTGCTCTGTAGAACAGTTACCCCAAAATGTCTGTTTCAAGTATTTTGTTTGTCCTAGTTGAATCATAGTTCTGGTTTTTGTTATTCAGGTTTCAAGTCCACTATGACTTTAAACTGGCTTACTGGCTTGGGACAGGCTTCTTTTGTCTATATGGTTTAGTGGGGGATCACTTGTGGTCTCCCATCATTTTTACTTATTGGAGGGAGCCCACCCAGTGATCATTTCCTTGGACTGGACTTTCTATGGAGCTGGATTTTTTTTGTTTTCTTTTCTTTATTTTGTGTCTACAGTTAGATAGTAGTTTTAGAATATTTTCTTTTTTCTCTATTTTTCTTTTAATTTTTTATGAGAGTTATTAGGATATAAAGAAGGAAAAATCACAAAATTATATTATATGGTGTTACCACATCAGGGTCACCTGGATGTGGGCAAGCATTGGTTGGGAAAGGCTCATAAATTAGCCGGGCAATGCTATTTTCTTTCTTTTTCTTATTATTCACTCAATTTCTTATTTCTTTCATCTTTATTTTTTTATTTCAATTCATTTAAAAATTATCAAACAGTGTATCCACATCAAGGTGCACTTGGATGTGGGTAAGGTATCAGGGGATCAGCTCATCAATTGGCTGGGGGATACCATTAGTAACTATTATTTGTCTCATGTTATTATTATTATTCATTTCATTTTAATTTTTCAACTCTCATATTTTTGGTTAATTTTGTTATTTATTTTCAAGTTTTTTTTAGTATGTTAGTAGTTTAAAATAAAAATAAAATAAAATAAAATAAAATAAATAAAATAAAATAAAATAAAATAAAATAAATAAAATAAAAATAAAAATAAAACAAATTATATATATATATATTTCTGTTAATTATTATTTTTTTCTCTATTTATTAATTTATTAATTTCTCTCTTGTTTATTTTTAATGTCTGGAAGAAGAAGCCTCCAGCGGTTGGTCCGGATTATGGTGGTGTTTTTCCTTTTTGTTAGGATTGGAAGAAGAACTGTGTTCTTTGTGGTGTAGGCGGCTGGAAAGAGTATATGTATTGTAATGGTCAGGTACCGGAGTGGGAGGTAATTTTTGGGAAGAAGTGGAAGAAGTGGGGATCAAGTGTTGGAAGGTGTGCTTGATTATTATAGACATATTCCAGTGGTCATCAAGGAGCTGTTTTCTCAGATTCATTTCAAAGCCTTTTAACGGACTGTGGAGGGTAAAGGCCTTAAGCATGTTTGAACACATCATGCTTAGGTGTTGTTTCATGTCAGCATATTCCAGCAATAAGGTAGTTTCTAGAGGTTGGCCAATCCCAATTGTAGTTTCAGGAGGCGAGTTTCCAACTACCCAGAAGAATTAGATCAGTAATTTTTCTCTGTTAAAGAAATTGGATTTATTAATTTGTTACTTACAGATTGGAAGCTCATCAAATTTGTAAGCGGCCGGGATTTGAGCTGTTGATGAAATCTGAATGGATGTTGAAGGAGGATCAACCAGATAGAGGTATATATTCTCATGATCATTCTCTAAATGGTGTTGTGAAGATGATGGAGAAGAAGGGCCTTCCTGTGGCCTGGTTGGAGCAGCATGGCTGCTGTTGTTGTAATGGATATTATTATTGCTTGACCCAGTTGGGTTGGACACTGGTGGTGGAGAACCAGGGCTGTTGAAGGAAGGATCAGGTGAAGGTGACCTGGAAGCTGATTGTGATTTGCTGCATGAAGATATAGAAGAAAGGGAATCATCAGAGGAATAATTGGCGGCCAGAGGAGAGGTGTAGTTATTTCTTCTTAAAGTAACCGGAGATTTTTTTTGGAAGCAGAGTTGGGTGCTCTGGTGTTTTCAGAAGGTCCTCTGGCAGGTTTTCTAGAGTTTTTGGAATTTTTGGGGATGTCTGGGGAAGAAATTTAGTGTGTACGCATTGCTATGGGAGAACTAGGAGGTGGTTGCATAGAGTTGCTGGTGTTTAATGGTGTATTTTGTCTGTTATCTGGCTGAATTTGGGAGTTTTGAGCCTGATTTTTGCTTTCTGGTAAGGCAGGTGGGCCGCCCTTTCTGAAAGTCTTCTACAAGTTTTAGAGTTTTTGGTAATTTTTGATGAAGAAACTTTTGTGTGCATTTCTCTGGTAGCACTAGGAAGTTGTTTCATGGAGTTGTTGTTGTTTACTGGTGGATTTAGGCTGTTTTCTGGTCAAATTTAATGGTTTTGAGCCTGATTTCTGCTTCCTAGCAAGGTGGGAGGGCCGCCTGGATGAAGTCTAGCAGCCTGGGAGCTGATTTTGAAGCTGATTTGGCTAAATTTTCTGTGATAAAATCAGATTCTTTAGAAGATAAAGCAGGTCTTTTAGGAAGTGTTTTGGGAATAGAACGGCGTGATCTTCTGGAAGGAGCAGAAGATAAAGAAGAGGAAGCAGGTCCAAGTTCTGGTGACCTGGTAGGAGATCTGGAAATATATTTGTGTGAAGGTGAAGGCAAAGGTATTGTATAGTTGGGGTCTCTGTCACATCTTTTCTTTTTACAGTTGCAAGAATCACAGGCTCTGTTATATAATTTGGCTTGTGGAGTAGGAAGAGTGAAGGTACAAGGCCTGCACATGTGGATGCACTGTTTACAAGCTAATTCCTTTGGAGCAGTGAAACAGGGAAGGTCTGATGGGTCAAATTCTGGATATTCAGCCATGATCTGTGAAGGAAAAACAATGAAGAGAAAAGAGATGAATGAAAATTTTGTCAGTGATGTGTAGATAATAAAGAAAGAGTGGAAGTTCAGCAGGTTGGCTGTAAAGCACTGTGCATGGTGGTGGCTCCGCCCTTATATGCAAAATGGGATTAGTCTGTCAAGACTTTAAACTGAACACTGGCAGTCCATAAAGACTTTAAACTGAGAAGTGGTACAGTCCCCCCAGACTATAAACTGAGGATGGTTGTTGGTTGAGTCCTTCAGCACTATAAAAAGATATTGTGGATTGGTGTGATTCTGGCAGAGGGCATCCAAAGGGTAATCTCTGAATTTTGTTAAGGCAAGTGTGGGGGTAACTGATGAGCTGGCTGCTCTGTAGAACAGTTACCCCAGAATGTTAGTTTTTTTCTTTGGTCTTTAATGTTTCGATCTCTGGTTCTGTCTCTTTGATTCAGGTTTTAAGTCCCCCAAGACTATAAACTGAGGGTTTTTTGAGTCCCCCAAGACTATAAAATGAGGGCTGTTAGTCCCCCAAGACTTAAAACTGAGGATTAGTCCCCCAAGACTTTAAAATGAGGAGTTTTTTATTTAATTTTATTTCAAAATCAAGATTTTTAGGCAAGAAGTAATTACAGAAAAGAATCAAGAGATGTAACAAAATGTTCAGCATTGGCTTTGAACTGGTGGATGAGGTTCTTTATTTTCTCAAGGTCCTGTGGGTTCCTGGCAGGAGTGGATTGGAAGTAATATAGGATAAGATGCTTCTGTTGAGAAGAATGTTGTTGGAAGTTGTTTTTGATGGTTGGCAATGGATTAGGTGGGGGTTCTTCAAGGGTTCCCACATTGTCATCATCACTGTCTGGATTAGAATGAACTGGAAATTGGTCAGATTGCATTTCAGTATGAAGAAGTATTGAGCTTACCATAAGAAGGACCAGGGATGGAAGAGCTAGCATTTGTAGCGGGGTTGGAACTCTATTTTGAAGAGTGTAATTTGTTGACCAGTCTGGGGATCAGGATGGATGGTCTGGATCTTTTGGTGCTGATGGAAGGTGGATCAGGCTGTGAAGGAGAAGAAGATGTTGAAGAGGACAATGGACAAGGTCTGAAATAAGTCTTCTTCCTAGAGTGACAGGAATCACAGGAGGTTCTGTAGGGATTAGCTGGAGGTGGTATGGTACAGATGAGATTGTTGTTCATGCAGTATTGGCAAGGACCCATGTCAGTAGCAGATTTGGAGAGGAAGCTGAACATGGTGGTTGTGATGAAAGAGAATGTGGACATTCTCTATTGGAGGGTGGATGTGGTTTTCCAACATTGGCAGAGCCCTTTGTTGGTCTGTTTGGCGTTGTTTTGATATGTCTTAAATGGCATTGTTTAATAATTGGGTGTTTTTCTGGAATGATTTGACGAATATTGGGACTGCAGGAATGTGGGTATTACCATTTGATAGCCCCGGCTTTTCTCTATATATTATGTCCTGATGACATTTTCCATATTCTAAGTATTTGAGGGATTATTTCTCATTTTTCATTTCAAAAGATAGCTGTTTAATCTTTTTTTTTGCTTTTTACGGGCTAACCTTAAGTCTTAGGGTTAAGTACTTAGTACCATTAGGAATGGCCAATTTTTCTCTACATTTCATTTCCCAATGTTGTTGTAGCTTAATTATGTGTTTTAAAGATTTTAGTAGTCATAGTTTGTTTTTCTAAGTATTTTGGGTGTTTTTGGTGGTTTTGGGTGGTTTTCTGGCTTCAGGGTGGTCCTACCCTTCAGGAGGGCCTCCCAACATTGGGTGGACTCCGGAGGTGATATCCTTGTTCCTCACTCAGTTTTCACTTTTTTTGGGCCACAATTGGCTGTGTTTGTTGCAAGTTTAGTTCTTCATTTAACTCAACTTTGGCAACTGTTTTCTCTGGTGTAGTCTTGCAAGCTATATCAAGTATTATTGCAGTCTCTGGTGTGGATTTGCAACCTACATCAAGTATCATTGCTTTCTCTGGTGTGGACATTGGTCTACATTTCAGTTCTTTGGTTTAGTAGTCTGTCTGGAGACTACTTTCTTGGCTGATCAGGCAGTCAAGTGTATTGGAAAAGGGCTTTAAACAACAGGAACCAATTTACTGTAGCAGGTAAATCTTGCTTATATTATTTTCTAAAGGGACAGGGGATTTTCTCTCTGGTTTTTCTCCAATTCCCTTGGTGAAGGCCTATAGCTGGTACTATAGGATTGTCTACAGCATAACTACATATTAGTAAATTTGTATACTTCTTCTTTATTTTAAATATTAAGAAAGTGTTTCAAAGTTATACATTATTAAATGATACATATAAAGAGTATAGCATTTTCCTGTATGCTTTCAGCAAGTATGAGATTTGGCTCTACACTTAATATTAATAATATAATGAAAGTATAACTCCAATACATTAGTAATATTAAAAAATTTACAGAATTATCATATCCACATATATAAAATGAAAAAACTTGCTCTGACCAGTATATTGACTTAGAAAGTTATACTTCAATAAATTATTAATTTTTAAATTGTAGCGTTGTCCTGTATGCTTTCAGCAAGTATGAGACTTTGAAACAACTTAAAAATCAATAAATTAAAGGTAAAGTACAAACAATCTAATTATTATTTTGAAAAGCAAAAAATTATCCTGTATGCTTTCAGCAAGTACGAGATGATTTTTTACTTTTCATATTAATAATATAATTGTTGAGATAGTATTTATGAAATTTAGAAAAATGATAAGAAAAACATGAACTTACGTGTCTATATAATCTTCTTCCATTTGTAGCTGATTGAACAAAATTAATTATAAAGTTATTTTTATAATCACTGTTTTAAAAATAAATAGTTAGATAAATAAATTGAAAATTTTTTTAAGGAATAAAGAAAAGTAAATTGACAAAAAAATAAAAAAAGTTTAAGTTCACCAAAAAAGAATTTTTAGATAATGATTTGAATGGGTACAGTAAAAGATACCTTAAAAATAAATTCAGAATTAGATTCATTAGATTAACTTGTCAAAAGTGTAAAAAAGAGTAACAAAACAAAATGATATGAAATACAATAGCAAGAAAAATTTTCTTACTGGTAATCGGATAAGGTCAAGAAAATAGTACCAATAATTCAAAATGATAAAGTAAAAATATGATCAATAATTTTTGAAAAATTTAAGTGAGACAGAGAAAGGAACAATTAATTAGGTGGCAAACAGGTGTGGATATTATGAATTTTCACTGATCTATTTTTCAAAAAAATGCAGCTCTCCCAGTCATATGATAAACTTCATCTAAATTCCAAGAATAATGTTGCCAAGGCACGGTATGCAGGATTATCATTTTTTCCTATGCATGTACTAATTCCAGATAGAATTTACTTGGCTGCATGTTGTACAGATGAAGGTTTGTGGCATGCTGCATTTCACATCTAAAGTAATTAATACCACATAATTCTAGCTACAATGTTTCATGTAGCTAAAAAACATACACTCATCACATTTAAATTTACATTGTGTAAAAATTATTTCATTTTCGAATTTTTTTAAAGGGAACTATAATGTGCACCACCTATTTTCAAAATATGAACCTCCCCACCATATTAAATTGTTAGAGTTTTAATTATGCAATATTTTGCCTCGAACTTTTTCCTGATCTTACTTGGCTCAAAATATTGAAACATGACCCATGTTTCTGAATGGAACATTTGATTTTGTTTCTATGTGTAACAACAGAAGGCCATTTCTAACTGGCTGCAGAGTGTTGCATATCTTATTTGAACACATGTTTATTTATTTATGTATTTTATTTAAAAAAATTTACTTTATTTTGCAGCCAGATTTCTACTGGCTGCTTTTTGGAAACCTTAATTTATGACCCAAGCCTTTGAAATTGGCTTGGGTTCCTTACATTTCAATGCAGTACTTCCAGCCAGGGGAAACCTGGCTGGAAGTGTTGCTTTCAGGCAGCTTTGGTTGCTCGCTTATACATTTGCCACCCTCCCAGCCAGTTTACTAGGCTGGGAGGTGGCCAAATCTGTATGCAACGTGCATTGCACACTCGCTTCCATATTTCATGCAGCTGACTTGAAATCAGCTGCATGTGCTGCATGCAGTGCATTGCACAACCAGAAAAAAACTGGCTGTGCAATGCGCACAGAGAAACCAAAGTCCCTGTAAGGGACTTTGGTTTCTAAAAGGTAAGCCATTTTCCTCACCAGGTTTAATCTGGTGGGGAAGTGAGAGACAAGTTAGACAGAAGTTGTTTGAAATCAAATTTGGTCTTAAAAACCTTTGAAATCATAATAAAAAAGAGAGTCTTGGAAAAATAAATGTAAAGGTAGAAAACAAAACAAAAAAAAAGTTTATAAAAAAAATTAAAATGTGAGTATAAGAAAAAAAATAAGAGCTAGAGATACCAAAAACCCCAGCCAATTTCACTTGGCTTGGTTATTTAATAATAGTTTTTTTAATACAATAAATCTAAAATTCAAAAACCATAAAATATATTAAATTTTTTTATATGAATATTATAAATTTAATTTACCCCTTTCTCATAATTATATTTTTAATTTTGTATTTTAATTTTTGACTTTTAAGTTTTTTTTGGAAATTCAAAATTAAGTTTTCAACTAAATTTTTTATTAAGGTAAAATAAATTATAAATTTGACATTTTTTAATAAAATAATGAAAAAAAAAATTAAATTTATTTTAAAAATATTTTTGTTAGAGGAATACCAATATTTTAAGGCTAGAAATACTGTGCAAATTGTAAGTAAAAAAATTATATTTTTTGTGAGGGGTTATTACTATTTTTGTAAATATTTTTCAAAAACATTCATAAAATACTGAATTAAATTACTTTGTAACTGCCATGTAAAATAATTAAAATTGAAATAATAATATTGTTATATTTGATATAAAATTTGATTTGGTAATATTAATGTCTCTTTAAGTAAATTTGAAAATTATAAAAAAAGACCATGTTGATAAGTACTTCATTTTTGATATTCAATGGTTATATGTATATCTTATATATATTTCTTGAGTGTTATTTTTATATACACTTTATGAAATTTGTAATATACAATGCCATTTAATCATTAGTTATTTGTCAACTTAGTTATAACAACTTCATATTTAATACCAGCCACTAGTATTTAGCTTTTAATTTAAAACTCCAATATAATATGAGAGTATCCTTATTTTGTCTGGATGTAATTAACAACAATAACAGACTATAAATGAGTAAGTAATTATTTACAATAAATAGTTGAAAAATAACCTATAAGAAATAATAAGTTTATCAAAATGAGTACATTAAAAATATATACTTTTGAATTTTTTTTGATATAATTTGGGTAGTTAAATGAAAATTTAAAATTATCAGACTTCAAAATGGAAAAAATCTAAAAGTGGTGTTTATATAAGAAGCCTCATATAAAAAAAAGGAAAAAAAAATCTACTATGTAACTAAATTATTAAATATTAAGGTATTATTAAAATTATTGAAAAACTTATTTTACAATTATAATGAAATCTAAATTTGAAATCAATAATGGAATAATAGTAAGAATATGTTGAAAGACTTTAATTTATACATACTTTCAACTATGTTCAGATAAAATAATTGGTAAAATTTTATAATAAAATCTAGTTAATAGTGATGAAATTTTATTTAGATCAAGAATAAATTTTTCTGAGGAAAAACAAATAAAATTGAGATAAGGCCATCTTTTTTCAATAGATAGAATAAAAAAAATTTTTAAAATTATAATAAGTATTCTTAATCACCAATTTTGAAAATTCTTTAGAAAAATTCACTATAATACATCACACAATATGGGGGGCAGACTTGCTAGCGAGTCCACAACCTTGCACCCAAACTCACCACAGATTGAACACACATTGAGCTATTTATAAAGGAGCCATACAATCAGGAATGAACACCACTCAGAAGAACAGTTTTAGGTGGGTGTTCAAGTAGAGTTCATTATGAGTTCAGTCTGAGTTCCATCTGAGTTCAGGTTGACAACTTGCTAGCAAGTCCACCCCCTATATTGCATAGTGATATATCATTCATTTACTACATCATATGGAGAATCAACTTGAAGTAGTGATGGGAAGCTTTGAACTTATGTTCTGAAAAACAAAAAAGTTAAAAAATATATAGTTATACTAATGAAAAAGCCAAAAATAAGAATACTATTGTAAATTAATAAAAAAAACTACATAAATTTTATTCTGCTCTCATGATGCAAGGGGACTATGTATGAATTTCCGAATGTTAAATCTAAACCTGCTTTAAGTCTAGTTTACAGGTAGAGCTATAAAGTTTCCTTAAATTCTAAAAATAACTTATGCATTTTACTAATTTCTTTTTTCTTTTTTTGTTTTCAAAGTTGTTAGAGTTGCTTAATTAATACTGCTATCTTGATTGTAAGATATAAAATTTTTTTTGAATACATGATTTTTTGTTTCAAAAATTATATTATAAAGTTAAATCCTTTATTTCATTGTCTAAAGCTTCATTATCAAAGACACTACTCCATTTTCTATTACTTAAAAAATATATAAAATGTGATAGCAAAATTTTTAGAATTTTCTTTTTGAGAGGGTTAAACTATATTGTGATGATTTTTATCTAAAAATTCTTGTACTCCAAAAAAAATAATTTTCTCACTTAAGTAAGCCTTTTCAAAATTATGAAAATATAAACAAGAATATTAATTTATCTTATTTTTATTTTCTTTACTGTAATTTTTATTTCAATCCCTTTTTTTATATGACATTAGTTTAAAATTATGGTTAAATGCTACTATATAATTAATTTTTATTATATATGTATATATATCTTTTAAATATTTAGAAGTTAATCCTTTTTAATTTACTTGAATAAATGGCTCAATTTTAATGCCTAACACTTATTAATGCTTCCCAAACTCAGTAACAAATTGCTTATATGAAATATTAGCTTCTAATATAAGCAGTTTATCTATAGATGATATTCAACATGAGATTTTCCTTGTTAGATTCAGATAAAATTAAACAAAAGGAGCAATCATGCATATTTTTATAAATGGTAACCATATTTTACTTAGAGGATTGTGAAATTTACTCATCAGAATGTCTTAAGTATTAAAATAAATTGAGGTCATTGTTTTCTTGTATTTGAAACTAATTAGGAAATTATTCTAAAAATATATTTTAAGGTGTATCATGTTTAAAGAGTTGGAAATATTTTTTTTGAAAATTGTGAGTTTCTTATATGAGATACCAAGCTTTAGTTTACATTGTTTCAAGTAGAATAGAATTTTAGTATTAGAAATTGAAAGAAATGTACCATTATCTGATTTTAATTGTGCTCTACTTATAGAATGATTACATAACATTAAAAATTATTTACATCAAAAAGGTTTAAAGGATATTTAGAATTTTACAAAATTTCAATATTTATTAATCTTTGATTTGAAAACCAACTATGATGTACACTCACTAGAAATAAGCAATCCCAATTTTAACATAATTGATCAATCCAAAAATAATGAGTCAATTAACATAAAAATATGTATTATTTAAAAACCAAATCTCTAGACTTAAAATATGATGTTTTAATGAAAAATTTGATACAAAACTTTAATGCAATGAACTTTTTTAAAAAATTCAAAAAGAGAATATCAAAACAAGTGATTTCTGCAAAAAAAACTACTATCTATTGTAGATAAAGCATAAAAATAAGTTGTATTTTTTAAAAAAAAGATCTAACAATATTTATTTTTGTTAAAAAAATCAAAAACATTGTTAAGCTTGTTTGTTATAATAATTTTAAAATCCACTAAACATTATCTAAAGGTGGCAAAATATGTAGAAAACATGTTGAATTTTGTGAGCCAAAAATCAGAAATTTTGTATCATTTCCTGTTGTGATATGACTTTATTCCTCCCTGTTTATCTGATTGTTCCAGTATTACTTTGCTATAATCACTAGTTTTGAAGTAAAAATTTACAAATTTTCATTATATTTGATAATATGAAAAATAACTCAAGCTTTTAAAACTACAAAATAAGATTTTAAAACTCCTTCTTTCAATTAGTGATTGAAGAAATTTTCAGTTCATTTGAGTAATGATTTTAAGAATAACAAAAAATTTGGAATTCACAAGGACTTATTTCCAGGGACTATAATTATTTACTTTTGTAATGCATGAGCTACTTATCAAGGATGTAAAACATCAGAAAAGAAAGTTATAGTTATAAATCTACAGATTTTACTGTTTCTGGTATATATATCTTCAATAAATCCTTTAAACTTATATTAACCTACATACCACACAATAGAAAATCATTATATTAAAAAAGGAAAAAATTCTATGATAATATCATAAGGAATAATAACCATGTATTGATATTCAATAAAAATGGTTAATAAAATTTTAAGAGAACCTAAATCAGTATTCTTTCATCAAAATATATCCTTTTTGTCTTTGTAATTTATTCCAAACAAATTTTTTGAAAGTTGAATCTATATATTTATTGCCAAAACCACTATTAAGTTCCCTCTTAGAATTTTTAAACAATTATATATATATATATATATTATTTATCAAAAATTGAAATAAAAAATAAAAACATAATTTTTTTTTAGCTTTAATTATTTAAATATAGAGTATTTTCAGAATGCATTATGTTTACTTGTGAAGGATAGAAGCTTTGAATTTGGATTTATGAGTTTTTAGAAGGGTAAATATTGTAAAATTCTTTCATAATTATTTATTTCATAGTTTCAAGTGTTGAAATCTACAAACTAATAAGATTTAAAATTATATTTAGATTTAAAATATGTTTTCTACTCAAGTAAAATAAAATAAAATGATGATATCAAAATTGTAATTAAGTTTAATATTTTTATATGCTCTATCTTCAATTTTAATGAGTGCATCAAAAATATAATAATACTTTTTTTCTACATCACTTTTTACATAAAAGATAGTTTTATCATTTTATGCATTAAAGTTTGCTTATATAAAATTAACATCTATGTCAACTGTTTATGACTATTAATCTATATAATAAGTTTTTTTAGAAAAAAAATAACATCAGTATATACTGACTTTGAAATTATTTAATTTAAAATAGTTTACAGGTAGATAATGAAGGGTGATTTCATTTTTGAATATGAATTATAGAAGTCTCATTTTGTCAATTTTAATTCTTTTTGAGCTCAAATGTATCCACTGCAACTAATGTAAGAATAATAATTATTTTTATTGAAATTTACATGAGAAAGTATGTCTATTATTCAAAATCAAATTTGCTCTAATTGTCAGCCTAAATATCCTTAGGACTGAGTATTTCTTATGCTTAAAATAAGATAACCTTAACTAGATTAAGCTTATATCTTAAAAATAAGGTTAAAATAAGAATATATATTATTTTATGATATATATATATAATTATTATTCTATTATATAATTTATAATAGTTTAAATAGCTTATCCATGGCCTAATAATACTTATTAAGGTGTTAATGGAGTCATAATATACTTATCTTAAGTGATATGAAGTAATTATTGACATACATAAGCTTATATGTATACATAAATCTCATATTCAGTGAAATATGCAGTATATTATGTATATTTAGGTATATAAGTGGGTTTTAGCCCCTTAATAGCCTATAACCTTTGTTTTTCTGCTTATTTTAGGTCATATGGACGAAATCAGTGGACTCACAACGCCTACAGAAGCATAGACACCTATATCAGGCGCATACACCCAGTTTGGACAACTAAAATTACTTCCTTGGATGGTTATTCACGGATTTATGGGTTGGAAATATGTTTTTGGGTTAATGTGGATGCTTGGGGATGTTATTGGGGGCTTGGACATTTTATTTGTTTCCTTTATATGCTTTTAGTTTCATTAAATCTCTTTTTGATCTTTTATTTTACCTGTTTCTTTATGGTATCCGCTTTTATCTGGGATTTCTATTTATGGTATGACTCTGTGTTATTATTAATAGTGATGGAGGGTCCTTACTGGAGGTCTGGGTGTTGAAACTGCTTGAAGTGGACGCCATGGGGAGGTGATGGGCCCTCACAGTGCTGTAATTGCCGGGGATAGCAGTGACATCATCTGGATTGAAGGTCTGTGCACTCCAGTGGATTTGGGTATAAGTAAGGAGGGATTTTGACGGTTTATTATAATGATTCAATTACTACACTTCAAATAAACACTACACTACAATTATTAACATTCAGAAATATATTATAAAGCCCTTATAAATTGATATTATCTTTATAAAAGCTATAACTATATTTTATTCTTCTATTTTCCACCACTAGCACGCATTTAAATCCAAGTATTGTGAGTTTAATTTGAGTATAACTATTCTATTAGTCTTCCCCTGAGGTTTAATCACTAAATCATTTATTAATAAGTAGTAGGACCATAAAATAACACTATTATATCATACTTATATACTAGACTGTACTGACACTAATGGTGTTTTTCAATCATTATTTCAATTCATATCAATAAAAAATATTTTAATTTGCTGATGTTTTAGTTTTTGATATCCCCAAGGTTTATATTTCAGGTGTACTATTCACAAAATTATTAAAAAAAAATTTTTTGAAATACTAGATAAACTTGAAAGTGAGGGGGCATTAAATTTTTTAAAATAAATTCTAAATTCAGGATGGATAGTATTTTTTCTATTTTCACAAATGAACAATTTTTTGTTTCAATAAATCCAGAAAAAAAAATTTGTTGAAAGCATATTTTATTAGATTTATTTTGATTTCACACACTATATTTTCAAGATTTGTGTTTAATATTTCCAGTTAATGTTAATGTTGATGGGAATTTGAAGTAAGCTTGAATAAATTTAATCAATAGGCATATTGGATATGTAAAATAATATTTTGTTCCAATCTTGAATCAACCTGGGCTAAAAAAGATCTTGAATAATGTTTTTGTGGGTCAATTTGGATTTAAGTAGGATTAAGTGAGGTTTAATAAAGGAAAGTTAAAAGGCTAACTTCATTACTAGTGACTTTTTTCTCAAAATTGTTATAAAATATGTGTCGTTATTGAATCAAGCTTCAATAAATTTGACTTCAAACAGAGATAATTTCTAGCAGCACAACACCATATTTACAAAGGTGTACAAAACCTCAAATATTACTCATAATATAGCAAGGCAAGGAATCTACAAAATTCACATTTGAAACAAGGATTTATATTTTGAATGTGAGATTGAGTAATGGAATATTATTTTCAAATTTAAATATCTATTAGTAATTTTACCAAACTTTTTCAGTAATCAGATTGATTTTTGATGGTATTTTATTGTAGATTAATCATTTTGAGGACCTATTTACTCAAAATTACTGGTTTGGGTTTCTGGCTCCTCCATCATTGGTTGGTCCTCAACCCCTTGATCCATGTTGTACTCCCTTTTATTCCCAGTTTCATCCTCCATTTGCACATCTTCAATTGGTGCTGGATTGTTCTCCCTCACAGTATATCTTACCTCTGAAATATTCTCAGAATTTTCATACTTAGCACCTGCCATCCTTGGCCTTTTAATAGTTGGTGTTGCCATCTTTTTATTCTTTGTGGCAAAAATTTCTAACTGAAATTCCATAAGTGGCATTACAACTGCTCCTTCTTTTGCTTTAAAATCCAATACTGCACAATTCACTCTAAAATTATTTAATTTTGCGTTCTTATCTTTTGTTTCTGTCTCCTTACTTTTACTGGATTTTCTTTCTGTAGCTTTCTTATTGATGTGATTGATGACCCTTTCTTGCATTCCCTGATCATTATCCATAACATTTTTAGTGCCATCTTCCAACATTAGAGCTGTTCTGTCCACATAAACCACTCTTTCTTCTTTATCTTTTTGAAGTGTGTTACATCTCATCCTAGTATGACCTTCTTTATTACAATAATAACATACCATAAAACAAAAATGCAACAGTTTTAGGTTAAATCTAGGCTTAGGTTAAGCCACATCACTAATCTTCTTCTCCAGCTTGTAAATCCTAGCCATTACTGAATCTGGATCCCATTCTTAAACTTTCACTTTTGGGGTCGCCTGTGGTGGAGATAACCCTGTGCTTAATGATAAGTCTACCACCTCTACATCTTCCAAAGATACCCAGGCTGCTCAGCACTTTACCCAATTCAGCTTCATTTCAGCTTCTACCACTGTCTCTACTTTCTATCACTATGAAATATAGGGGGTGGACTTGCTAGCAAGTCCTCAACCTGAACTGAGATGGAACTCAGATGGAACTCAGAGTGAAATCATACTGAACCCAAACTGAGCTCTACTCAAATACCCACCTAAAAATTTTCTGCTGAGTGGTGTTCATTCCTGATTGTATGGTTCTTTTATCAGTATCTCAATGTGTTTTCAATCTGTGGTGAGTTTGGGTCCAAGGTTGCGGACTCGCTAGCAAGTCCACTTCCATATTGTGTTGGGTATAGTCCTAGGTATTTATCATTCCCATCTCTCTTCTTGACTAGCTTCCCCTTTCTGTCTAGATGTATC
Source organism: Hemileia vastatrix (assembly GCA_030280995.1). Lineage (NCBI taxonomy): Eukaryota > Fungi > Basidiomycota > Pucciniomycetes > Pucciniales > Zaghouaniaceae > Hemileia > Hemileia vastatrix. The sequence goes on along the minus strand of JASXTE010000002.1, from coordinate 4,521,239 downwards.
TTTTCTAAATCTTCAACCTCTGGTACTATTAATTTACAAAACCAAGGTAAAAAGGCATTGATGTTTCTAAAGTCTTTATTACTGACCAAATATTCTACCATTTGATCAAATTCTTTCCTGAAATTTTTAAAATCTTTTGGGTCCCTAATACCCCCTTCAACCTTTGCTTTATTTACCATAGTATCTAGATCCTCAATCATGAACCTAGTTTCTTCAGTAACTTTTGGCCATCTTTTTAACATCTGCACATTTAGTGCTTTCCAGTTGAGACTTTCATGACCATCCTGCTACTCTAGATTTTCCTTACATTTATTCACAAAAAAAAAACTTGCTGCACCATATCATAATCCAAGGCTCCATGAGCCTTGGCCACTTGTTTGAACCTTCTTAAAAGCTTTTTGGTGTTAATCCCTGAAAATCACAAGCCTTCATCCTAGTATCTTATAATTTTCCAAACCTTTGGTGGTAAAAACACCATTGAGGTAGGCAGTTTTTCCAATTCCAGAGTAACTTTAGAGGTAGTTTCTGTAGGTTCAATACTACCCTATCAAACTTAAAAGAATTTGAAAAAAGTAACAAACACAAAAAAAACTAAACCAAATATATTTTTTCAATACAGCACTATTCTATCCTTTAATAACAGCTTTATCTAATCAACTTGTTGTAGACCCTGTGACTCTTTCTTGCAGTTCTGTATTTATTATGTCCTTTTGACAAAACCCTAAAAAAATCTATAAAAAATAACCACACTTATAATCTGGTTGACACTGTTGCAACACCAATTGTAGAAAAGGTAGATTTCTATAATACTAAGCTATAGACACAATTCTGAGATGGGTGGGTTCTCTTATCCAAAAGTAACTTAAGACACTAGAACCTGCCACTCTAATTTTAAAGACAGTGAAAAACCTTTTGTAAATGTGGTGGTAAAGAAGAGTAGAGAGAATTCTCTGTAAGAGACTTTTAAAAGAAAAAGAAGTAATATAATTAAAATATAAGTAATCTACTGAAGGCTAGATCTATTCTCAGTCACTCCCACTTTGAAGCTCTCTCTCTAATACTATCCTTACTGTAGCAATAAAATAACTCTGCTGCACTACTTCTGGATATTTACACCTTATATGCACACAAAAAAATAAAATATATCTATTTTTCTTTATCTTTAATATAATTCTCTTATATTTACACAATAATTTTTTCTAGTCTAACTAACTCACACACCCCTCTTTATCAAAGAGTGATTTCTCTTTTATATATACACTGTATTTCTAGCTCCCTTTCTCTATGCCTTCTTCCCCTACTAGATTTCCTACACAAGTTCAGCACTAATCTAGGTGTATCAAACAGTAATCTAACTGTCTCATTAATCTAAGTAAAGTGTTAGTATCAGTCCACTCTAATAATGTTTGCATTATCAATACAAATTCAACTATCAGCACCTTACACTACACCTCCTGAGACCCTTAGCTTCATAATAAGTACTGTATCACCTTCCATACTTGTTATGGGAATGTTTGATGCCATATAAGTATCCACTAATTTTAAAACCCTCTGTGCTAAGTAAGTACCCTCCTCTATTTAGGCTCTTACTTGTATTTCATTTAATCATCAAGTGCTGCATATTTGACTTGCTTGTTAGTCACCTGTTTTTCTAGCACCACATTTAAGCATCCCTAAAGGTTCCTATTAGAAATGGGTAGTTTGTAGCCCATGTTTAAGTGCTATCACATTTATCAAAGTGTGAAACCTATACCCTCACTTGATGCTGCTTAATAATTCAATAATATGTCTCTATTGCCAGCCAAAATTTTTGCAAGTGCATATCATACACTTGTCTTACAGTCTAGTATACACTTCCCTCTAAGCTTCTACTTTCCATGGTCTATATTTACATAATGCACTAAAAAACTGTGTGTGGAGAGAAATCTTTTCTGCGCTTTTGAAAGCCCCTTTCTTGTGCTTTTGTAACCATCCTTCATAGAAACCCCTTTGTTTTGTCTTCTGTGAACTGCAACTTTGCTGCATTACTGCAAGATGTGCACCAACCAGGATGGAATCCCAGAAGGGATCTTATTTTAGGTTCAGGATAAAAATTTCAATGCAAGAAGTAGGGGGTGTTGCAGCATAAGGTGTATTAGGTACATCCTAACAAAGAAAAGAAGATTTTTTTAGTAAAGTTATAATGATAAAAGAAGAAAGGAAAAGACTCACAGTATGAAACAAATATTCTGAGATTAGAAAATGATTAGTAGTGTTAGAGAAAGGGCTCAGTATTTTAAAGCAATGATGTGTCCTCTTAGCTCTCTTTGGAGAAGGAATAGGCATTGTAGAAGTGATAGGAGCAGGGAACTTGATGGCCATCTGGCCCATTATATTTGATTTTAATGAGTTTGGATTGACAGTAGCAGTAATAATGGCAGAAGGACCATTGTGACTGCATTTATTCTTGTGAGTCTTGCAAAGATTGCAAGACTGGGAAAAAGAACAAATAATTCAGTAAGGAAAAATAAAAGAAGGAAAAGGAAAAGAAGAACTTACAGCAAAAAAGCAGTTACCATGGAGAGCTTTTGAAACATGAAATAGAGTAACTCCATTATCAATACAGTGCTGAAAATTCTCAGCACTGGTTGAAGAAGTAGCATTAATAGTTTTTTAAGTGTCAGAAGACTTGTAGATAGCATTTACAATATTTTTGTTGGGATTCATTATGAGAACTTAGAAGATAAAGAAGGAGTAAAATTAGTATGAAAAGATGATGAAGAGAAGATGGAGGAAGGAGAAAAAAGTGATAAATATGTACATGGGGGAAGTCAAGAGTAGAGGGAGACTGTGGTACACATCTCACAGTAATGCAGCAAGCACAACAAAGGGGTTTCTATGAATGATTGGTTATGAGAGCTCAACAAAGGGGGTTTCAGAAGAGCAGAAAAGTAGATTCTCCATGCATAGTTTTTTTAGTACAATATGGATATACAAGAGGCAGAAAGTAAAGGTGAGATTAAAGTGCATACTAGACTACAGGACAACAGTATGAAATGTACTTGAAGAAATCATGGCTAGCAATACAGACATAATATAAATTTAGGAGGCAGCGTCAAGTGAGGTTATAAGTTTCACTCATAGATAATCACAAAGGTACTTGAATGTAAGCTTATGGATACCCATTTCCAATAGAAACCACTAGGGAAGCTCAAAACATGATGCTAGAAAATGAAAAAATTTTAAGCAGAGAAAATAAGCAGCACTTGAAAAATGGAAATACAAGTAAGACTCTTGATGGGCAAGGGTAGTTACTCAGAACTGAGGGCTTCATGATTAGTGAATACTCACACAGAAAGTGCATATTCCATAATAAGTATAGAAGGAAGTACAGTACTTATTATGAAGCTAAGGATCTCATGAAGTGTAGGATATGTAAAGATAGTTGTAGTGTAAGGCACTAATATTTGATTTTAGCATGATAATGCAGACACTACTAGAATAGAGCGATAATAACACTGTACTTATATTTCTGAGATTGTTAGATTACTGTTTGATACATTTAGATTAGCAATGACCTTGTGTAGGAAAACCAGTTGGGAAAGAGAGTATATGGAAAGGGCACTGGACATACAGTGTATATAAAAGAGTACTCACTCTTTAAAGGAGAAAAGATAGAAAATTAGACATAGAGTATTATTTTTAGATTATAGATAAAAGAAGAACATAATTATATTTTATTTTTGTGTGAATAGTGGGTGTACATAGCCAGAAGTAGTGCTTCAGAGTTATTTTATTACTACAGTAAGGATAGTATTAGAGAGAGTTCTTCCAAGTGGGAGTAATTGAGAAAAGATCTAGCCAGAAGTAGGATTACTTATATATAAAATATATTACTTCTTTTTTTTAAAAGTATCTTATAAAGTATTCTTTCTACTCTTCTTTTCTACACCACACTTACATCTGTGTTTTCACTGTCTGTATAAATTAGAGTGGCAGGCACTTCTTTCTTAAATAAGTTTTTGATAGGAGAAGCAACCCATCCTGAATTATGTGTATTTCTTAGAATTATAGAACTCTCTTTTTCAACAGTGGCCTCACAGAGGCAGAGTTGGATGCTTCTGAAGCCAAAGCACAGGTACTTTTCACCACACTAGCACCACCTATCAAAGGTGCAAAGATTTCAGTGACATTAATAATTGATGGAAAGCAACGCCCCTGGGTAGATCAATATATATTGTAGGTAACCCTCTATTTCCTGCTTAATAGCCATCAGTTCCCAGACAAGAAATCATAAATTTGATTTGCAATATATTATCTCACCAATGAGGTGGTACTTTGGGTAAGGCCATATACAAAAGAACTCCTTGAAGGTGACAATGCTTTGAAAAAAATTTCCATTTCATGACAGAATTTGAGCAATCTTTTGAAAATCCTGATGTGGCCACAACCTAGGAACATTCCTTAAACCAATTATGCTAAAAAAATTTAATTTTCAAGTATGTTTTGGAATTCTAAGGCCATGATAGTTACTTCACAACATGGGGAGAAGGGGCGCTCATGTTCCACTTCAAGAATGGGCTCTCACAAAAAATTAGAAACTCCCTAATCAGTCACCCTTTTCCAACCTTTCTCCAAGCACTCATGGAAATAGCTATCCAAATTTATAACAATTTTATGTATCAGAAGGTGGATGGTTAGAGTGGTGCTTGTCAGTGGCACAACCATGCCTCATCAAGTGGGGAAAGCGCCAAGGACTCAAATTCCATGGATATTGACACATTAAATGCACAATGAGCCAGTGGGAGGAGAATTCTTTCAGATGAAGAATATCAAAGACGCATGAGAAAAGGCTTATGTCTAAGGTGTGGAAGAAGTGGTCACTTGGTAAGGGAGTTTAGGGGGGAAATAAGGGTTAGTGAAGTAAAGGATAGCACAGGAAAGGTGAAGGTAAAATTCAGAGCTCCTGAGTGATTGTTGTGCCCTCCTTGGGAAGCCTAGAGGGAAAAGATAAGGGGGATTTAGTAGAATAATTTTCAGCATGTAAGCCACTGTAATTGAATGATAATTGTATTATGCTGAACTTGCCTTTAATGACCCTTGATGCCACAAAAAATTAACAAGCCCTACTGGACCGTGGGGCCACAGAATTGTTTTTTTCTAACAAGTTTTTACAGAGAAATAAAACAAATAAAAGAAAAATTGGACCACCCTCAGCATCTAATTATGTTTGACAGCTCTCCAGGTGGGGGAGGAGAAGTATGAGAGAAGGTTTTTTGCAGGCTTGGGTGTGGCAGAAAGGAGTCTCAGTGCAAGACATATGTGAAAAACCTCAAGGACCAGTACAGCATGGTACTGGGGATTACATGGCTGGAACAATATAGCTGGAAGATTGATTGGAAAGAAAATTCCATGCACCATGTGGCACTTGAAGAAAAATTCAATCTTTTAATCCATAAATCAGTACAAAAATACATACTCAAAGCACAGAAAGTGTCAGCCAGTTGTCTTGAAGAAGGAGGAAAATAAGAAGAAATGGAAAGTAGGAGGAGGAAGAACTAGAGAGATGGTAATAGATGAAAGAAAGAAATGAAGATAGTAAAAACTAAAAAAAATAAGTAAATCAATTGAGAGAAAATGCAACAACAGATTAGGAAGAATTACACAACAGTGAGGTTTAGTTTAATTGATAAAATTTTAATTAAGTAAGAAATGTATTTTCTGTGTGGCAAACAAATTTTATTATTAATAAGCTTAAAGAAACCTTAGATTAATTATTGAGTATTTATATTAGAGTTTTAATGCTAATAAAAATAAAAATAATGTATTGTAAGTTTTTAAAATTTATATAATGTAAGTGATGGCTGCCAAAGGGTAATTCCAAGGCCCTTTTATAGGCAAGGAAACCTCTGAAGCGCTCCAATTTTATATACAAAAATAGTTTTAGTTTGAAACAAAAGATATTGAAAGAAATTAATTATACAATTTAAGAGAAAAATTGAAACAAAAAATCAAACCCGTGAATAAGTAAATAGTTTTTCCACCATAAAATTCCAAAACAAGTAACTAATAATATTAGTAACTAAATGAGTATAGGGCCATGAGAACTGTGAGAAAAATATTCTAAACAAGTATTACAATAAGATTTAAAGGGTTTAATTAAAACAAATAATATTATCTTCACACCAAAATTTATGTAATCAATTTTAATCAGTTATAAAGAGAAATTAATTAATTTTTTTAACCATATTAGTAATTTAATAAATTATTTAATTTAAACAAATAATTAATTTAATCATATTACTAATTTAAGGTGAGAATTTAAATATTATTATATTAAATAATTGTTTTGAGTTATTTAGTAATTTTATTGACACAATTAAGGGTCAAAAAAGCGCCCAATATTTATGGATAATAATATATGATAGATTTTATTTAGTATATTAATTTTATTAATTAATTTTTAATTACATTATAAGTTAAATATTATTAATCTTATAATACAATTATTAATTTATTAATTTTTGAAATATTAAATACATAAAAATGTGCCATGATTTTATAGAATATAATTTTTTTATGTAATAAAAAATTTACTTAATAATAAAAATAAATATAATAATTATTTTACTTATTCATAAAATATTATTATTATTTTATTATTCAATAAAATATTTTATTGTAACTACATAAAATACATAATGTTATTCCCTTAAATGATCCCAATGAATTATTATAACAATTTACTGCGCTCCTGAGATAGCCTGGCTGACAGAAAGGAACATCTATATAGCAACTGCTTTTTCCCTTTGTGTCTCTTTATCTGACTGTCCTAAAAACCACGCTATCTAAACCTTAAATATAAATTAGTCAATCATCTGCTTATACTTTTCAACCTTAAGCAAATGTGCAATGTATTAGTGCTAGGATCAATGATATATATTCAATGTTGGGTTATTGTGTGTCTGAGGGTAATTTAAAGTCTGTGATTATGAATTGGAGTAAGTTTAAAGGATCTGTGGATTATATTGTAGGGTCATTGATAAATTAAGGGCAGTTTATTAAAGGGGTCAATCCAAATTGGAGTCATCTATATAATTGGGTAGATTTGGTTGGACATTCATTAGAATTAAATTATAATATCTTTGTGATAGTAGCTAAATTTAAATAAGGCTATTATTTTTTCCTACCTTTTTCTTAATAAATTATGACTACATAAGCACCTTAAAAAGTATTATGGAGGTATGGAAAAGCAATTTAAATTCATATAAGTCATATAATGGTATAATAAATATATATATAAGCATAATAATCATATATATAGTCAGTATAACAATAATATTAGCTTATAAGCTAACTTAAATTAAGGTTATATTATTTTAAACATAATAAATACTCATTCCTGGGGATACCTAGGCTGACACTTACACCCAGTAGCATATTTATCATGTACACTGCTAAGCACCAAAATGAACTATAAAATATATGATAAGGATTTGTTGGAACTAGTAGAAGCCATAGGCACCTGGTGCCACTATTTGGAAGGAGGATCTCAATATTTACAATTTATTATTTACATGGACCATAAAAACTTGGAAACCTTCCTGACCACAAAAAATTTGACTTGCCAGCAAGGGCACTGGGAGGAACTTCTAAGCAGCATTAATTGTGTTGTTCAATTCTGACCAAGGAAGAAGAGTGGAGAACTGGATGAATTTTCATAATTTCCTGATTTGAACCCAGCACTGGATCAGCTACATAGTGCTGGCACAACACAAATGAAGGGGGACTTTGAAGAGGGTAAAATCCTAGATGAAGTGGAATTGGCAGATGAGTATTTGATGGAATGGGTAAGAAGGGGACAGAAAAAGAATGAGGGAGTGAAGGAATTGGTTAAGGTTCTGTTATTAAAGGAGGTATTGGTAAGGAAATTATTTGAGGAGTATCACTTGGAAGGGGAATCACTGTATTGGAATGGGAGGATAGTGGTGCCAAATGATGAAGAGCATAAGAGGCATGTGGTCAAATCAAGGAATGATTCCCCAATGGTAGGATACCCAGGACCACTGAACACTTTAGAGCTGGTGAATCACAACTTTTACTGGAAGTCCATGAGGGCATACCTCCAGCTCTACATAGCAGCATGTGAGTCTTGCCAGAGAGACAAGGATATTCCAACAAAAACACCACTGACCCCACTAAACATTTTCAAGAAGCAATGTAAGGAGCTCTCTTAAAACCTGATAGTTGATTTACCCAAGTCACAAGGAAGGAATTCTATCCTCAAAATAGTTGATTGCTGCACTAAGATGGCACAATTTTTCCCCTCTACCACAAAGGTTACATCAGAGGGTGTTGCAGAATTAATGGTGACACATTTTTGGAAAGTAAATAGATTGCCTGACAGTATAGTATCAGACAGGAGATGTACTTTCAACTTTAAGTTGTTGAAGGCAATGTATGAGCAACTAAAAATTAAGCCCATTTTCTCAACAGTGTGCAATCTGAAGACTGAGGGGAAATAGGAGATAGTTAAAAAGGCAATTGAAAATTACTTGCTCCATTACATTAATTATCAGAATGATGATTGGGTGAAACTGCTACCATTAGCTGAATTCTCATACAACAACTGGACACATTCAGCAACCGGAATGTCAACTTTCTATGCCAACTATGTATACCACCAAAAATTCTCAATTGGTACCCCATCACCATTGAAAGCTCAAGATTCTGAAGAAAAAATCCAGAAAATACTGAGTATATGGAAGGAATTGGAAGCAGCACTCAAGATATTCCAACAGTCAATTAAGCGCTATCATGATCAAGAAAAGGCTCTCCATTTGGTGCTACAGGTATGTGAAAAGTTTTTGCTAAGCTCACAATTTCTTTCTAAGTTATTTCCAAGCGCCAAGCTAGATCACAAGAAGGTGGGCCTGTTTAAGATTAAGCACAGAATATCTGACTTGGCATATGAATTGGAACTACCAATTTCAATGAGACAAGTGTACCCAGTGTTCAATATCTCCTTACTCACAAATCACCATGAAGACATAATACCAGGGCTCTTAGAAGAACTACCAGCATCAGTCTATGTTGGAAATGAAGAGGAGTTTGAGGTAGAAAAGATTATTGCTAAGTGGGTGTACAGAGGGAAGGTTAAGTACCTGGTGCACTGGAAAGTTTATGGAGTAGGAGATAGGTCTTGGGAGCCAGTAGGGGACTTGGATTATTCTAAGGCAAAGGAGAAGAATTTTGAGAAGGTGGATAGGGGGCAGGAGGGGTAAAAAGGGGGTAATGTTAGGATTTGGGTTGAGAGGTAAGGACGATCAGCACTTTGGGTACTATGCATTGTAATAGGCAGAGGAAAGGTATATTGAATAAGGGGTTTTTATTGGGCAAAAGCTGTGGGGTGCTCCTAATTGGACAACTTATATAGTAATCCAATTACTTCTTAGTCTCACTGCTGTATCATCATAGTTAGTCCAGTCTCACTGTTGGTAATCTTAACATAGTCATTATAGTTAGTCTCACTGCTTAGTAGCATATTCAGTCCTATCTTAGGCTATCATCAGTGCTAGTAGCAGTCTACCTTCTTAATTCATAACACTATGTTAGAGAGTGATCAGTTTTGTTTCTCGATTTCTCAATTCTGTCCATGATAGTAGGGTAAGGATAACTCATGAATGATGCCTTATTTTGACAGGTAGCACCAGAAAAAAAATTTGGGCATGTGATAGCAGGTTCCAATCCCTATCTTTGATTTGATTCAGTTCTAAATCAGCTGTAGCTCTTCTGAGAGAACTGTGCACTGAACACTGAGCATTCCAGCTTGCATGGTATCAAATCTGAGTTATTCCTGAATCACAAATGGATTGAGGGTTTGGTACCTGCTAGTGGGTGCTGGCTTTTTTGTGGTTTAGGATTCCATTTTCTTATTAGCAAACTCACCTTCATTGTTGGATCAGAATATCTTTACTTTGGTAAGGCATGGATTTTTGAGACATTCAATTCTGTCTATTAGCTTTTCCAATTCCTCTGATTTCTGTTGAATGATATGAAATTCTGTGTATGTTGTACATACATCTTTGATATTCAGAGAATACAAATCATTGTTGAATTTTACTTCCTCTAAAGGGCCAATCAGGTTTGAAGTAAGGAGCTTCATTTTTTCAAATTTTTGGTTTGTTGAGATTGGATTGGTGGTTTTTGTGCTCTTGGATATATGGCATATATTGCAGGATATTTCACATGGAGGAAGAATGTATGGTAATCCTATTTCTAGTCCAGAGCTTATTAGTTTTCTTGTTTGATGAAGGCTTTCATGGCAAAAAAGTTGGTGGTAGTAGTATAGGGTGTCACAATCTTTTTCAGATAGTTTTTTGGGGGTTTTATCAGTGATTTTGATGGTGTGTCTGAGATTATTGAAGGGTCCAGTAAAGAGATATTGTTTCTTGTATTGGGAGTGATTGCAAGGTTTTTTTTGATTTTTGGGAAGTGTAGTAGCCATCTGAAGACAGCCAAAGTTGTTTTTAAAATATGTACATGCTATTCTGTTTGTCAAACAAAATGTCAGAACCTGCCTATACAAGTGACACAGGCAATATTAATGTAAAGTTTGCCTTGTCACAGAAATAGACATCCTTAATGAGAACTGTCATCCCAGCCAGTCTAATGAAACGTATAGTCCCTTTCCCTGTAACTAAATTAGGACCATTTTTAGTTGTGAATTTCAGGGAAATAGGCATACTGAGTTCAATGAAATAAACTAAATCATTTTTGGAGCCAGTTAATCAGTGTGTTGCTTCTGTGTCCAGTGTCTCTTCTATTTTCCTCAATTGGGATATATTGGGCAATAGGAGTCTATTCTTTGTGGAGGTTTGTTATCAAAGAAGTGCGGAGGGGGATGAGGCATAGGGAACATATGATGAGTTTTTTGGGAGGTCATTTGAAATTTGATCAAAGGAGGGAAATTGGGAGAAAAGTGTTGGGGACAGAATTTTGAACCTGACTGAAAGGCATTTGGAGGAAAGTAGGGACGCTGTTTGTTTGACAGTGGGTAAGGGCAGTTTTTCTGTATGCATCCTGTTGAGTTACAGTTCCAGAAGTTTATCAATCCATAGGCATCTGCTTCATGTGGTTCATGTGATTCAGGATATGATGGGGAAATTGGAGTTGGAGCTGTAGATGATGGTGGGTAGTTGTCTGGCTTAGCCCCATGTATTTGCACCCTTTCCCAAAATGTTGAGATGAGTCTGTTCATTTTTATTCTATTTGGAGGCTGGCCATCTATTTGCATTTTATATTCAGATTCATAGAGTACCTCTTGCCTTATGTTTGTATCATTGTCTAAAGCATGTTGTAGCATCATTGAGAAAAAACTGTCTTTGTTAAATTTAAATGACTGATCTTCCAGGTCATCAAAAAGGGTTTGCATCTTTGACTGTAGAAGTGAGGGATCTTTTATCTCACTGAGTTTTAGGTTCCATATTTTTTCTATGATGTTGAGTTGGGCAGCATGTGAGGCTGAAGAGAAAAGGTCATGTAGATGTGCATAAGTAATGGTGGAAGGTTGCTTGTCCAAAATTTGTTTGCATAGGTTTTGGCTGACAGAGTATAGCAGTATCATTCTCCCTATTTTCTTGCGGTTGGAGCTACATGACAGACAAGATTGAATAAAGAAACTTTCATTGCCAATGTAGTTAATAAAGACAAGTTACAGTTCTTGTTACTATGAGTGATATTTGGAACCATCTGATTTCAGTACATGAGGCCAGTCTTTCATTTCGGCTTTGACATTTGCTAGAGCAGTGGCCATTTCTTTTCTGGCTTCCCTAGCAAGTCAGTCATGGTCTTTGTTGGGGGAGTTGTTATCTTGTGTTTGAGAAGGATGTGGGGTTTGTTGTGGGTTTATATTTGTTGGAGGGGGGAAGGTTGTGGTGTTGAGGTTGATATTTGGGGTGTTTGTTCAGATGATATGCTGGTTTTTGTTTGTTTGTTTTTTATTTAGTATTTAAGACTACTCAAAGAAGAAGAAGAACTACTCAAAGGACTGTTGAGATGTCTCCCTCAAACCAACAGCAGCACCCATAATAGAATTAGTGTGGTAGTCCTAGAAAAAAATATAACAAGATATAGAGTTGAGAAGATAAAAGAAAAAAAATAGAGAACAAGAGAAATGAAGGAGAAGAAAAAGAGAAAAAAATGAGGAACAAGAGAGAGATGATTTAGTCCAATGTAAACTAGTCTCTGTGTTAGTTGTGGCCAACAGAAACTGGCTCTGCATATGAGTCTGATGTAATGTCACATGCCACATAACCCTCAAAGCAAAAGTACCTCAATTACCCCACTATTCAAGCTCTAACTCCACTAGCAATGCGCAAAAAGTGACCTTGGGACAATTACATTCTATTGTGTTCTTGAATAAGCCATGCTATCCAAACCTTAAAAGCACACTAATGGTGAAAATGCTTATAATTTTCAATCATAGACAAGGTGCGCATAATCTAGCGCTAAGATCAAGGCAATATTTGAACAGGGGGTAATTGTGGATCTGAGGGTAAATTAAGAGGTCTTTGAAGTAGGAACAGGGCAGAAGGGTATAAGGTTAGATGTTTGGTAAATTGGAACTCCAGTGGATTAAATGGGTCTGTGGGTATATGATGGCTGGGTGATTAATGGGTCAGTGCAAGGAGGAATGGGATATCTAAAGGGGGGTTAATTTGGTTTGATATTCCTTAGAATAAAATTATAATATATTTGTGATAGTAGTTGAACTCTTATTAGGCCATTGTTATAATTGTCCTTTTCTCACTTAAATAATCAATTTCATCAAATCCTAAAATACATAAATCTTTTCTTTTGATTATTAAGTTGCAACCATTCATGAGATTTGCCATAATACTTAGTGTCCTTAACATATACATTAATTATTCCTCAAAGATTATCTTAAACCAGTATTAGTTACTTTGATTTATCTTTGAATCACTTCCTTGAAGTAGTCCTCTGTGCTTCGAAGTCATTAATTATATCTTCCTTCTTATCTCACTTACTTTGGGATCACCCTTGACCATGTGCATAGGTGGACCGGTGACATGTAATTTAGTTTGAACAAGAGAGATAAAAAAAATTGTTTGCCAATAAAAACTGGTTGATTGTTGTGAGATTGATTTTGAGCGGGAAATTTTTTAAGGACCCATAACCTATTAGGCAGGCACACTTGGTAGTTTTTGATTAGAATTTCTTATGTTGTTTCAAAGTTGTTCTAAATGTTTATATATGTGCTACTGCGGCGCAGTTGAGTATCCAACAGGCATAAACCATGGAGTTCAAAGAGTGTGAACTGCTAGCAGTTCACATCCAAATTTCCCATGGTGAAAGCTGTGAAGAAATACAGGTGAGTACTCAATTGTAAAAAAGCGAAAATGACGCCACCTGCTGTAGAATAGCCAATTGAACTGCCCAGTTAGGGGGTCCCTTCATTTCCTTCTTGAAACAAGTTTTGTACGCTAAAATACTTTGTATATTGATGATATGTTGCAATGATTTTCAATTAATGATATATACTAGCTTTGAGAAAACACACCATTACTGATGACTGATTTTCAGAGTTATTTTTAATTTGAACTTGGCTTTTGAATCCGTTTAGCAGTTTTAATGAAGAAAAATTTACTTTTTATGAATCTCCCTTTCTAACTCTCTAAGATACATTAGCATTTTCTGAGTATTTTTTACAGCCAAGTCACAAAAACTTGCGGAATTTTGGATGAAAAAATTAAAACTTCACTCACAGAAAAATGATTTGCCTCTTCAAAAGGGTGTACCCCCGACTTATCCCCGACCCTTTTGAATAGGCAAATCATTTTTTGGTCAGAACAACTTTGATTTTTTTGTCAAAAATTCCGCAAGCTTTTGTGACTTGGCTGTATTTACAAAAATACTTTCTATCAAAACTCATGTGGTCGCACCCCATTCCTTGACAATCTCAAGTTTATTTGACACCGAATATTGTTTTGATTGTATTTATCATGTCAATTTATTCTTCCTCAATCATTCTCACTTCCTCAAACTTATGTCAAGGTCATCTTTACCCTATTCGTGAGAATGCCTTGAATTTTTGAATTTTTAAAAATCTGCATGCTAAACATGAATCGGTCACTTAATACGTTTGCGATTCCATGTGAAGGTTTCTTTCAAGGAGCCCGAGACGAAGAAAGGTTTTAGCAATGGGCTCTTGCACTGCAGCAAAAGCCATGTGGGTGTCCTAAAACATGACTTCACCACTGAAATGGGCATTGCGTGGATATATTTTTGGTTGTACAGCAACACCATAAATGCTTGGCCTTTTTGTCAAAAAATTTTACTACTTTTTTGCCAAAAAGCCAAGCCAGCACAAAAAGTGCACAAAAAAACGACAAAAGGGCCAAGAGTTATTGTTCTCGCTGTATCTTGAAATGATTGAAGCAAAACTAAAATCACCTCCCCAATTATTGCCCATGTTACCTACTTCATAATAAATACTGGTTGATTCCCTTACGATTTGCCCTTTGCTCAATAACTCATCTTTGGTACTTCTTCAATGGCCCTTTCATTTCCCTTCCCACCTTACCTCATCTCACTTGTACTTAGTATTATTTTATTTGTTCCTTCCTCCATGCCCCAGCTAGGTGAGAGTGTATGAAACAAAAAAAGAAGGTAAAGATAAAATAAAATGAGTAATAGAAATATAATTAAATATTGAGGGAGGAATGATAGATTGATTGATGGGCAATGAGTGCAAGGCGTTCGCACTGACGCTCCGATGAATCGGTGGCATTCGCAAATGTGTGTTGTGTTTGCATTGGCGTTTGCTGTGGCGTTCACACATTTTATGTAAACCCAATGCGGACGCCCGGGTGACAATCGCACTGGGAACGTCTGCGATTTGTTGGTGGTGTCAAAGATGTGTCAATGGAATACAACCTAAAACAAACGCTAATTTTGTAAGTGGAGAAAGTTCATATCTATTGAAATATTAGCAAAAACTCATCGAGTATTACAAAATGCGGTGCAGATTAAGTGAAACTGAAAAACGGGTAGATATTATCATTGTAATACAGCTACAGCGATCACAAAATCTCTTGGTGAGATTTTGCAAAATAAAAATAGAAAATTAGCCGGAAAAAAAAGACGAAAAAAAAGCAATATGCTGATCAACATGTAGGTTTCGAATGCTTTTGATGTGAAATTGGGTTTTTTTCAAGCAATTTTTTTTTCGAGCACTTTTATTTTTATGCAGAACCTCACCAAGAGATTGTGTGTACAGCTACATTGAAAATGGTTGGTGGAGGTTTCAGCAGTTTTTCAAAACTTACCCGGCATTTTCCCTCATTATTTCATCCCGCTAGCCTGTTGCCCACCAAAAATAGTGGGCATGTTAAGCAAAATTTTGAAAAGTTGCGCCAACCTTTTTCAATTCAGCTTTATATTAGAATTGGTTTGTACAAAAACAAAAAATTAGGGCAGAGATACCCAGCACTTTTAATGCAAAAATACTGAAAGATTTACCGCCAGTGACAGATCCTCAGTGGTTTTTTACAAGTTTTAAGTTTTTTGACAAATATCTTCCATGATCCATTAGATTTTGGTGCCAAAAGTGCTGGGTAACTCTGTTCACAATTTTGGTTTTTGCACAAACCATTTCTTATATAGCTGCAGTTAGAATGATAAATTTCTAACCTTTGGTAACAAGTTAAATTTTGAGTGAGATCCCAAATAGCACAGTTGAAGTTTTAAATCTATTTAGACACTTTCACCTGTTGGTGGTAACATTAAAGAGGAATGGAAAATAATTTTAAATAAACAATATAAATCCATAAAATCTAAAAGTTGGCTGAAAAAGGCGCAGATTTCACACCGATAAATAAAGACTACAAATGAAAACTACATAACATTTTTTTTACTCGGTCGTAGCCACCAGACTGATTTAAATCAGAAATATATGTATAATATCAATAAATTAAGCTGTTGTTATAACAAACAGGAAAAAAATAATGAATACTTGAATTGAATGGAAAAACTTTCTCGTCACTGCACATCATTATGCTTTCATAAAAACTGCAATAATTTCCCAGAAAAAATCTGCTAGCAGGTGCCAACAATCTTTTCCTGGTGATCAATGAATCGTATAGTTGAATGGCGAGATGGGCGCAACTAATGTAATGGTGTAATGGTGTAAAATAAATATAATTATATTTTGCCATTTGCATCTAAGATTATCCTCGATAGAGAAGAAGTACAGCTACTCTGGCTGCTCCAGTTTTCTCAAACATGAGGCAGGTGCTAATAATACCTAGCATATCTTATCGACAACACAACTAGTATGATAATTACACTGATTTCCAAATGAAGTGGAGAACTCTTTTAAATTAGGAATCGGGGGTACATACATGAGTTCAAACGTTTGGGTCTCCACATTTTGAAGTCATTCACGTTCTTTGTGTTTGATTTTTTCTAGTACATCCAGGTGTTCAAGCATGCCCAATGAATATTAAAAATATATTGGAGATTTTTTTTGCCTTATGTTACTGAGCTCTTCTAGAGGGATTTATATCTGGCAATACGCCTATCTGACTCGCATAAAATGCGATTGAAGTACAAATTTATGTCTTTGTAGTATCCAATTCATTCTTACTCTTTTAAATTTATTCCTTATCACCTAACATTCACATTGCGGGGGAAGACAAATCAAAAAGTGTATCATAAGACCAATGCCGTTAGTTTTTCTTCAAACGTGTTTTATATGAATGTGGCTCCTACTGGGGAAAAATACTTAATAGAAAGTACCATGTTCAATAGAAGTAGCTTGCGGACAGCATAGGGTGGAGGAATGGTAAAATATGTGAAATGTGAGAATGGTGGAAAAAAGGATGTCATCAGGCATGTTTGATATCATAGTTCACATGTCCAACAAAATTTTAGCTACACCAGTATCTTTCCAGAACCAAGGACAACGTATCGTCCAATAGAAGATAACAAAAAGGTATAACTTTTGAGTTTTACCACATAAACAAACGTTGTGTTTTGAGAAATCAGCATTAATCATTTGTTGTGCTTCAGCTCTATTTTGTTTGGCGGCTCATATAAATTTTCTGCTTGACAATATTTTAAAAATTCCTAGACTGATAAAACAGGAAAGATATCCAAAATTAAAAATTAAAAAAATACTCTTATTTTAAAAAGATTAAAACTTGCCAAATCGATCTCTGTAACTTGATCTCCAAGGCTTTTGAAAAGTAAAAAGCAAAATTCATTCTAATTTTTTTTAAATTATCAGACACTGTATCTCAAAGCATACAAAGCTGACTTTTTATTCTATGATTCTTATTTTTGCATTTTTTTGCCCATTTTAAAGTAATTTTATATTCTGCGTTACTTGGACCAGAAAACAGCATGGACCCAAATGAAGCACAGCGTATCCGCAATAGAAACTATCAGCGCAAGCGGCGAGCCGCCCTGACAGAAGAACAAAAGGATTTCGAAAGGCAGCAAAACCGTGAGCGAGCGCAGCAAAGGCGATCATCGCTGCTTGATCAAAAAAATCTTAGCATCGTTCAGCCAAGGTTAGTTTTACTGAAATGCGAAATAAATATCAAATTTAACTGCTCAATATGTAAAAAAGAGATTTTGACTTGACTCCAGACTTATTTCCAGTGGTTCAATGGATACCAGTCATCTTCAGGAAAGAAGTCATCAGCATCTTCAGAATGACAACACTCAGCCTCCAAGTCGAATGGCTCGCGAACTTCAAACTATTCAGGAACAAATTCAAATGTTGGGGCAGCCAACCTATCAATCTCGAACACATACCAGCGGGCCTGGACATGAGCTACACATAAAACCTCCTCAATCAGATTCTCAGAGCATAATGGGGACCAACAGAAACGAGGATTTTAATCATTCTCGGGGCCATCTACATTCCCACATGTATCCCCGTCAAAATTATTCTCAATCTCAATCAGCTCATGAATATCGAGAAACCACCTATATTCACTCTCAAATGGAAGGAAGATCTCAGCATGATCCTTCGACTGGTTACAGATTTTCCAGGTGAAAAAA
The DNA here is from genome assembly GCA_030280995.1 of Hemileia vastatrix. Taxonomy (NCBI): domain Eukaryota; kingdom Fungi; phylum Basidiomycota; class Pucciniomycetes; order Pucciniales; family Zaghouaniaceae; genus Hemileia; species Hemileia vastatrix. Next base: position 4,503,167 of record JASXTE010000002.1, on the reverse strand, counting down.
AACTACAGACTGGTCGTAGCTATATAAAATAGCGAATTCACAAACTCAATCTCCAAATAGTCAGTCAATATATAGGGAAAAAGAAGCGGTTTTACGAATAGAGGATTATCGCCTCCTGTAAATTATTCAATCCCTTTTGATGAACCCTGTATTCATTGGACTTTGTATATTATTTTTGTTTATCACTTTACTTCAGGTTTTCGATACGTCACCCACCCAAAAATTTCTGTTATGCCAAATATGTAAATGTGTATGCGTGTATCACCGAGAGCTACTTAATAGTGACTCTTCAAACCATAATATAATTCCTCTGGTAGATTTCCTAATAACGTGCCCCTCTCACAGTAGACTCAACCTGTTACAGCTATTTGGAAAAACCTTGCTCCTTTTTTGCCCCTCATCCCCCGCCAAAAGCGGCTTAAACTCATGTTTTTGGCGGGGAGTGGAAGGCAAAAACACCGCAAGCTTTTCCAACATAGCTGTACCTTTTATTCCCCTATGAGTCCTTTCTATCTAATCACATAATCCTGTATATAGCATATAAATAGCCTCCCCTCCTTTATGCCCCGCGTTGGGTGAGATTGTATGAAATAAAAAAAAACCCCGTAATATAAACCGGTCTGAGTATATGAGCTTAAACCAAACAAGTAGTATTTATATTGCCTAGTTGAGTCTTATGAATTACTTCATGCCAATACAAATGAAACTCATACAGAAATTTCTGAAAAGCTTGTGGCTGTCTTGCCTCTCATCCCCCGCTAAAAGCATAGGTCAGCTGCCCTAAACCCATAATTTTGGCGGGAGATGGGATGTAAGATAGCCGCAAGCTTTCTAGTATTAGTCGTAAGTACTCTTTGAGTTTCGATCACCAGAAAATGCCAAGTGGCAACTGCTAGCCGGTCTAAAACCCTAATTGAGAGTTGATAGTTTAATATTGAAGGGACTCATGCTAGCAGTCTCTCACCATTTTTATTTTTCTTGATACAGCTAATCCTGGAAAGCTTGTGGTTATTTTGCATCCCATCTCTAGCCAAAATCATGAATTTGGGTCAGCTGACCTATGCTTTTGGTGGAGGTGAGAGGCAAAAAAACCGCAAGCTTTCCGGGATTAGCTGTTGATGTTAAGAAAATCCAGAATTATAGGTGAAGATTTAGACAAAATATTCAAGGGCAGTTGTTCTTCGAAAGATTATCTTCAATATGCAAAATTTTCGAAATTTTCAAGATTGACATATAACAGCAAACTTGGAATATTTTTTGTTCAAGCAGGCTAATTTTGCTGTCAATTGTCGAGGTTTTTGTTTAAAAAATGAGAACATTTTTACGTTTGCGCGACAACCTTTCCAAGGACAGCTGTAAATAAAACTATTATGTGTAAAGATATAATCTTGTAAACTGTTAAAAAAATTACATCTGAATAGTTAAAGAGAAAGTGGAAATCGTGGAACGAGATGAAATGAGCAGCATATCGGGAAACGGAAGCGAGCAGGAAACGGCTGAGAACGACACCAGAAAAAAAACATGGGCACCTGAATTATTTTTATTTTTATTTTATACAATCTCACCCAGCAAGGGGCATGAAGGGAAAGGCAGGCAACTATGGGTTAAGTATAGAGAGAGGTGAGGCAATATGAAGTAACTAGGGCAATTGAAAAGAGACAGATTGTGAACTGTTAGGTCTTGACTGTGCCGCAGTATCACCATCTATATAGATATAGCATTCCCATCTGAATTAATAATAGGGGGTGTCAGTTCTGGCAAATCCACACTTACAAATCTGCACTTAAATTTGACCAAATCCGCACTTAAATAAGTGCAGATTTCCAAAACACACTAGCCCCAATACTGGTGGATTTCAAAATGAAATAAGTCACTTATTTCACTCAAATCCACACTTTCTCAACCAAAAGTGCAGATTTCACCATAAAGTCCCATTTCACTGATTTTTCAGCATCATCCCATTCATACACAGCACTCCGCAGAATAACACTTCATAACTCAAAACATCGTACATCATTTACATCTTCATATCATATCATATAAGAGTTATGCCTTCCTCACTTTCAAATCGTGATAAATTACATAAAGCAATGACTTTCATGGCTCTTGAACTGCTCTTGGACTCTGATTCCGATTCTGATTCTGATCTAGAAGAAGATTTCGTCATTTTATCAAAAATGGCCAGGAAACGTTACCTTCTTCCCAGAAAGCCTCAAGTACTTCATACCCCCAAGTACACCATCCAAACACTTCTTAACCTATCTACACCCAGTTTTAGACAGCTGTTCAGGACTTCTCAGGAATGTTTCCTTAAATTGCTTGAGCTTATTCAGGATCATCCCATATTTCACAATAATTCTCAAAAAGAGCAACGACATCCTTCAATTCAATTGGCCATCACACTATGTCGTTTGCGTTCAAATGGTAATGGAGCCGCTTTGAAACATTTAGAAAATGTCTTTGATTTAGGGTATGGTTCAGTTAACACTTATACCAAATGATGTATCACTGCCATCAACTCCTTGGAATCTCAACTTCTCACCTGGCCAACAAAAGAAGAGCAACTTGAATCATCTCAGGTTATGCAAGCAGAGGGCTTCCCAGGATGTATTGGTTTTCTTGATGGTACTACTATTCCTTTGAGCCAGAAACCTGCTCAAGGTGGAAACAATTACTTTGACCGTAAGAAGAGGTAGATTATTTTTAACTGCTTTCATTCTCTTTGAAGCTAACACAAACAAATATATCTTTTTTATAGATATTCAATTAACGTTCAGCTTATATGTGACATAAACAAAAAATTTATATCATTCTTCGCTGGCTATCCTGGCTCATGTCATGACTCCTACGTCTTCCAAAGAATGCAAATTTCAAATGAACCTGAAAAATTCTTTGATGAAGATCAGTATCTTCTTGCAGATTCTGCTTATGTGAATAGAAAGTATGTACTTCCTGCTTTTCGGGGAGCAGCTTCAGAAGACAGTCAAAATGCCAAATTCAACAATCATTTGGCAAAGTCAAGAGTCCGTATTGAACATTCTATTGGAATCTTAAAAGGCCGTTTTTCTAGTTTAAGGGAATTAAGAAGTCCTCTTAGAAATAAATCTGAAATGGAGGCAGTGATCAACTGGATTCTGTGTTGCACTATACTTCATAACCTACTTGCTGACCTCAAAGATCAATGGTTAGAGCTGTATGAAGATGAACAAGTTGATTCACCTCTGACTATATCCAACACTTCTATTTCTCAATCAACTAGTATAAGGGCAAAAATTCTTCCAATAACACTCCAACATTTTTCAACGCAATTTTAATTTTTTTTTTCATTCTCTTCAAATGATCAATTTGCATGTGTTATTCACTGAGAATGGTAAATTTTTTTGCAAATTTTTTTGGTTTTTGAATTTGCTGTAAAAGTCTTATTTTTTTTATCTCTCTGTGTTTTCTTTCATCAACTCAACATGAAATTGCATATTTTCAGCAAACGCATATTTTTTTAGTCACTCTCTTTTTTTTCTTCACTCATATCCATTTTCTCTTCTCTTCCTACATCACTCAATCAATTTCACTTATATTTCTTTTTTCTCAACTCATCTCTCCAGGTAAGTCATTTTATCTTTTTTACTTAATTTTTTGCTAATTTTTTTTTTTTTTGGTTTTTTGGTTTTTTGGTTTTTTTTTTTTTTTTTTTTTTTTTTTTGCAAGTGGTTGGTTTTAAATTTATAGGTAAAATTAACCTTTTTTTTTTCTCTCTCTCTCTCTCCCTCTTTTCTCTCTTTATCCCCCCTTGGCCTGGGCTTTTCCCCACCTTTACCCTCTCCTTGGAATGGATACATCCCCCTTTCCCCCCCCTCCTTGGCTCACTCTAACCTCCCTTTTCTCCCTCTTTGGTCTCATCTCTCCCTTTCTCCCCCTTGTTGGTCTCCTCATTTCCTCCACTCATTCCACTCCACCCCCCACCAAATCCCCCAAATCCCCCCACCAAATCCGCCTCTAACCCCCCCCAAATCCCCTCCAAACCCGCCTCTAACCCCCCCTCCAAACCCCCCCAAACCCACCCTCAAATCCCTCCTACCCCCCCTTAAACGTCACTTAACAATTCGCTAACGAATCATTAAGTTAATGAACAATTGCAGCAAATCATTAGCGAATTGTTAAGTTAATGAATGATTCACTGCAATCATTCATTAACTTAACGATTTGTTACCGAATCGTTAAGTAAGTTGGAGGGGAGGTTAGGGGGGTTTATAGGGGGGTATTGGGGGGGGTTTTGAGGGGGATTTGGAGGGGGGTTTGGAGGGGGCAAAAAGAGGTGGATTGAAGGGGGTGTTGAGGGGGGGGGGTTGCAGGGGGTTTGGAGGGGGATTTTCAGGGGGGTTTGGAGGGGGGTTTGGAGGGGATTTGGAGGCAGATTTGAAGGGGGGATTTGGGGGATTTGGTGGGGGGTGGAGGGGGGGCTTTACAAGGGTTTTGGGGAGGTGGGAGAGGGGTTTGGAGAGGGGAATTTAGGGGAATGGGGAAATGATAAAAAAATTTAACAGTTTTTTGATTTTTTTTTAATTTTAGAGAAAAATATTCTTCAAGTTCAAGTGAAATAAAAAAAAATCTTATTAGTCTTTTGAGGATTTTTAATTTTTTAATTTAAATTAAGTGAGTTTTTTTTAATGTATAATTTTGGGTGTTTGAAAAGTAACAAATTTTTAAGTAGAAAAATACATTTCTTTAACTTCAGATTCACCACTTACCTCACTCTCATCTTCTTTAACTTCATTATCATCTTCAAATTCAACTTCTTTTCAATCATCATCTAAAACATTGACAAAAAATGAACAGTATCAAAATGAAAGAAATTTAAAAAAAGAAATTCAGTTGGATCAATTATTTGGCCATATTTTAAAAATCAAGTAATATAAAACTAAAGTTGAAAAAAAATATCCGAAAACGTTACCTGAAAATATACATTATTTAACTGAAACTGGAGGTGATGAAGTTAAAGCTGTTATTAAAAATAGTTTCAAACCTCAACTTATTTACAAAAACCATTCTTTTAATGGTTTAAAAGATGAATCATTTAATCAACTCTGTGATCTCATCATAACACTCTATCAAATGGCTTTGGTTCGCTTATCTTTAAGGAATAAGAATTTGTTGGGTGGAATCATGATTGGAATTGGATGGAGACCTGGATTTGATAAAGGTTTTTCTCTTGGTATGTCTAAAAACTTTTCTGGATTTTTTAATATCATTTTACTGAATTTAATTCAAATAGGCATATATTCTTTACTCAGATCTTTATCTAAAGCTGAATTAGATAATGATTTTTGAAAATGGAATACGTTAACTTCATTTAATTCATTTCTTGCTCTTCGACTTAAAAAACTCTTCAATAAAGCTTTTCAAAAAAATCATGAAGTTGCTACGAGATTTGGAATACCAAATTGGTGCAACTCTGAATGGGAAGATATTAGTGATTATCTAATGTTTTCAAATGTTATAATCACTCATTCTGGATTTCATAACTGAATTCACACCGACTCAAATGATACCAATTACCTCACTTATGGAATTTTCACATATATTAATCCTATCACTGGACAACCTATTCCATCACCTGCAAAAATTAAAGGACATGGATTATATTTCCCGGATCATAGATGTATAATCGATTTTGGATTAGGAAATGGAATCATCGAAACAGTTTGGAATTCTTCTTACAATAATCACCAAACCACAAAGGCTCCTCCAGGTTTGGAATCTTGTCAACACTTCACACATTTTGGTTGCTCTTTCCAGATCAGTCAAAAGTTAATCCAACAAATAAACAAGTTAAAAAAAGAAGAAATAGGTAATAAATTTAAACATTCTTTAGGTAGATCTAAAAAGTATGGGGATTCATAGAGTCACCAAATATTTAATATTCTTCCATAAATTTATAATAAATAAATATGATATTTCAATTTATGAAATTAAAGTAATGAGCCAACGACCTTGTGTTGTATAAATGGTAATCATGATAACATTAATTTGTTTCATGGGGTTCCTCTAGCCTATACCTGTGGAAAGTCCCAAACTTTTGTTTCTCGATTTGATCTGCATTTTGGCTAGAGTAATTGTCATTACTTTAAAAGTAGTACATTTGACATATCTTATTTATATATTAATTAATTTATATAATTATATTAAATTTTGATGACTTTCACCCTTTACTTCAATAAAATTCAGGGGAGGGTATTGCCAATTTTTTAAATCTGACATGTGAAATTGATGACTTAGAAAAATTTGGTGGTACCCACCCCTTGTTTCAATAAAATGCAGGGGAGGGTATTGCCAAATTTTCAAAAGAGATATTGAATTTTATTGACTTAGAAGTATTTAGATAAGCAAAATTATTGACATTAAAGTAAAGATAGAAATTTTTTATTATATTTTCAAATTTTCGTCAAAATAAAAGTATAAGCAAACTTATTGACTTGAATGTAAAGATAGAAAAATTGTATGATATTTTCAAAAATTTGTCAAAAATAATGTACTATATTCAAGACCTTTTATAAGTCAGCATATAAGAAAATATTAACAAAAAGAAATCAAACAAAATTAAATTAACTAGAAAAACAATTTATCAATTGAAAAGGTCAAGTAATTTTTTAATGTCCTCATAAGATTGGCCATTTTTAACACATTCCATAATGAAATCTTTTTTTTTCAAAACTCTCTTGTTTTTCCAATTCACAAGTAGCCATTTCTCTTTGAAATTGATGGTCATTTACTCTTTCCATCTGCTCTGCCTCAAATTTTTTTTCTTCCAAATCTAAGGCTTGCTGATCTTTCCTTAGCATATGATCAAACTTCATCTTCTCAAAGTCAAGGGCATTATTTGCAATAGTTGATTTTGCTGAGAAATCTAAATTGAAATAAATAAATAAATGAGTTAATGATTAAGATATATAGTAAACGAAACTTACTTAAATCTTTTTTTTCAAAATAATCCTCAAGGGAGCCAAATGAGCTTGTTGAAGTATTACCACATTCTAATAGATGGTTCAAGTTCATTGAAGTTGAGGCTCGACGCTTTAGTTTGGAGTTTGAACAAGAGGCTTCAGGAAGTTCATCTAAAGCAGCTTCTAAAGTAGGATTCACATTTCCAGAATTGAGATTATTTAATGGAGATTGAGTTTGAGTAGGAGGAGACTAGAAAGAAAGAGAAATTCAGAGAAGAATTGAAGAAAAAACAAAAAGCAAACATACATTTAAATTTTGGGCCTCTAAGGATTCAGATCTGCTGCGATATAATTGTTCTGCTTGATAGTTGGGATCATCTTCAGCTGAAATATGGTTAGAAGGTGGAGGGGATTGATCTCCTTCAAGTAAAGATGTGTCGGGAGGATTATAGGAAGGTTTGGATCCAGAGGGTATATGCTTAGTAGTATCGTGTAGAAACCAAGGGTTTACATCAACTTGGGAGCCAAAAAGATTATCCATTTCATCATAGAAAGGACACATGACATTGAGCTTTTTGGAAACAGTAGTAATTCCAATCTCCAAATCATCATTGTCAATACCAAAGCCAGTTTTGTTTGCAGCATGATGAGTCTTTTTATATTTTGAATGGTAACTCTTAAATCTCTCCTTCATTTGTTTAGGATTGATATTGATTCTCCCCCCTTTTTTCTTCCTTACTTCATTGGCCATCAATAAGTAGCCATTAACTTTTGAAGAAGGTGGACATCCAATACGAGTGGACTTTTCACATCCAAAACATGCTTCAAAATTTGATTTTATTTTAAGGAAGTTGATTATGATGAGATAATCATCCTTTTTAAGCTGACCTGAACCTGACTTTGATTTTTCAGGTGTAGGGCTTGCTTTACAAGGAGACTTTTGAGTTACCTTTTAAGATTTGGAATGTCTGGGAGGCATTATGAAACTGGCACATAACAAGAAAAAAGATTAAGAGGTAGAAGAAATAAGTAAAAAAAGAATGTAAACATGCCTGGTCAAAATATTGAAAATGTCAGGAAGGGGTGTGTGCTGAGGATTGATGGGTAGGTAGCGAGGAAGGTCAGTGTGTCACATGTGACAGGGATGGGGTAAGAAAGGAAGGGATTTTTTGTGGCCAAAATGTGGTTGTGAAAAAAAACGGGAAAAAATTGCTGATTTGAGGTCATAACTGTTACCCTTTTTTGAAATAAGTGACTTTTTTGCAAAATTTAAGTGCTGATTTGGTTTGAAATCCGCACTTAAGTTAAGTGCGGATTTGCCAGAACTGACACCCCCTAATAATAAGATTGATTACCACAAAATACTAGTTTCTGTCATAGCCTGCCAATAGGTTATGGGCCTCTAGTGCACAAATACCTTTTATTTTTTATTCTCTTTTTTTCTTCTTCTCTTCTTCTCTCTAAGACTATCAGCCTTTGTTGGCTTGCCTCATCAGCTCATAACACATCATCTCTTTACCTGTTCTCTTGGTTTTGTTTCTTTTGTACACTCAATCATTTTTTTCACCATTTTGTTCTATTTCTCTCTCCAATTATTTTTTTCTTCTTTTTCTCAATTTTTTCTCCTCTCTTATTTCTGTTTCAATAAGGTGATTGGGTAGGGATCCTCACAAGATCCTAAGTAATGTGGTGCGGGCGCACATCCACCCAAAAACCTCTTTTTTTCACTTTCACTTTAACTTTCTCCCTTTTCCTTTCCTTCTATTTTAATTCTTTTCCTTTTCCTTTCTTTTTTTCTATTCTCATTAATTTTTTCTCTTTTCCTCTTACTCTCTCACAACCTTAAATAATAATAATAATAATAATAACAAAAACAAAGACAAAACAAAACAAAATGCAGCCAACACAATCAAACTGCTCAAGAACATCTACTCTGACACCAATACCAGCATCAACATCAAACCTGAAAAATCCTCTAACTTCTTCAAACACAAACACAACAACAACCAATCAGCAATGAGCAACATCAACCACCCCACAAGCCCCACCTCATTACCAAGACAACAATGATGAAGAACCCTTTGAACCATATTGAGAAGAAAATGACCACAAACTCCCTCAGACAATGAAGAGTACAGAGACCCCAGAGTAGCTTCTTGAGATGCAGCCAGGAAAGCTGTCACAGACACAATCCATGATGTTTGAAAAGAAATGATGAATTGACCAAGCAAACTCAAAGATGATGGTTCCAACTTTTGAACATGGCACAAGGAGCTACAGATGATACTCAATAACTATGTAGGTGATCCTAACTTTTTAACTCATCCAAATCCTTCAAATGGCTCTGCAAGGGAACAGATAGGAGGAGCCATCCTTCTTAACTTGGTGGACCTAAATATTAAATCACAAATCATGTCAATTGTTCTGAGCACCAGAGCCTTCAAGCATGTATGCCTCCAATACAATGTACTCTTGCAATCCAGACAAATGATTGCACTTGACTGCCTTTTGGGCATTAGATCCAAAAATTTCAGCAATCCTATAGCCATGATAACCCACATGAAGGATTGTTAAGCCAATGTCAAAGCTCAAAACATGCAATTAGATGATGTCATGTTGGCATTCATTTTTCAACAGGAAACAAAAGATGACAGCCAATACAGTGCCAAATTGATGAGAGAACTTGAAATAGTAGTGAACATCTCAAGAGTTAACTCATCAACTGTTTCAATCCAACAAGTAATCACAGCCATCTGGGATAGGTTGAAGAACAATGATGCAAATCAAACCAGAAACATGAATGTTCCTATACCAACTTCCAATTGGTTCACAGAGCTTGCATCACAATGCACCAATCAGTTATCTACTGTCACATGCCACATGGCACTCAAAGCAAAAGTCAATCATTTAATCCATATATTAATACACAAATCCATACTTGAAGTGCAGAAAGAAACATCTACCTAGTGACAGCTTTTCTCCTTTGTTGTCTCGATTTGAATACACTAGCAACTGTGCTATCTAAACCTTAAATCTAAATTAGTCAACCATCTGCTTATACTTTCCAAATTTAAGCAAATGTGCAGTTTATTAGTGCTCAGATCAATAGTATAGTTTTAATGTTGAGCTATTTTGTGATTACATGTAATATAAAAGTCTGTGAGTGGGAATAGGAGTAAGTCTAAGGAATCTGTAGGTTATAGTGGAGGGCCAGTGGTAAATTAAGGGAAGATAATTAAAGGGGTCAATGTGAGGTGGAGCTGTCTATATAATTGAGGGGGGGTTTGGTTTGACATTCCTTAGAATTAAATTATAATATCTTTGTGATAGTAGTTAAATTTATATAAAGCTATTATTGTTTCCTACCAATCTTAGTAATAAATTTTGTTAAAAACTATTAAACTCCTCAATCCCTTTTGATTATTAAGTTCCAAACCTTCATGAGATTCCTTGAATTTTAGTGTACTCTACCATACATTATTATTCACCTTGAACTTGCCTCAAAGCGCATAATTTATCTTTAACATATCTTTGAAGCACTTCCTTGAAGTAATCCTCTGTACTTTGAAGTAAACCTCAATTACTCTTACCATTCTCACTTACTCATGAACATCCTTGAGCTTGTGTGTAGGCTGTCAAGTGACAGCATAATTTAATTATCTGTAGTTCTCATTTTTTTGTACTACTATGTATTTTAAGGGCTAATTTTTAATGGCACCTGTTCAACACACTCCTCCTATGGGCTCTACTACTAGAGCTTGCCCCAGGGATAGCACAACAGTTTCTCAACCTATTTCCCACATTCACTCTCTTCAACCTCTTGAATTAAGGGAACATGAACATTCAATTCAATCTGTAGAGGACATTACTCAGGATTTCAAAGATTCTAGTGAAGTGGAAGAAGGCAACGATACAATCACCACTTGAAATCTAGGGTAGAACTGCTAGCAATACCCTCTCGTGAAATTGAGAGTGTCCCTTCATTATGCCAGGTTTATGAATACTTTATAAACATAAGTAAATTAGAGTTAGATTAACATTTATTCGCAGATTGGCCCAAAAATGAACCTCAATTTATCTCAATTTATGCATAAGTTGATCAACTATAACCATGATTTTATCCTTCATTGAGCACATATTGATCCAACATAAGCTTTTGAATATCCAATATGTTAATCAATTTGGAAGATGAAAATTATTCCTTAACATACCTAAGCATTAATTTGCTTCCAAAAGATAAACCATAAAATTATGAAAGTAAATTTAATTTACAATAATGATATCTTTTACTACATAATTGCAACAATAGATAAATTTAACAATTTTTTTTCATCACAAATATTAATAACTATAGGAATTGAAATACCTAATGCCATTCCTATTTTCAAATTTTAAAAGGAATATAGTCACTTCTCACTTCAAATCTATTAAGTCTTTGTAAAACTAAATTTTGTATAATTTTTTTTATTTTACCTAAAATATAAGACCTACAGGCTATTGAAAATAAAATCTTCAGTTACTCAATTAAAAGAAATATTTATATTTAAATAAAAACAAAAATAGTCCTTAAAGTGTATAACTTGAAAGTTTGTTATGGAAATTAATATGCAATTTTTCATATTTAAATATTTAATGCTTATGGGTGAAAATTAATCTCAGGGATGCACAGGTTGCCATTGAAGCAACTTTTTCCTCATAATCTTCTCCATATGTTTGGAGAAAACCATGGGCTACAAAGTGTGCTTTGTATTTAATTGGATCTCCCTCTGAATCATGCTTGATGTTAAAAACCCATTTACAACTCAAAGCTTTTGTTCTGGATGGTAATGGTACAAGGATCCATACCTCTTTTTCTTTTAGTTTGAAATTTCTTGTAAGCATGCCTTGTGCCATTTGTGACTCTTGGTATCTGACATGGCTTTTTTGTAGGTTGTTGGTATAATTGGTGTAGAAATACTCTTACAGTCGCCTTTCTATAAGCAGAATCCAAGGGAGTTGGATAAACCAAAGAAACCCCAGTTGCTTTAAGTTAACAAAGAGCTCACAATTAACTAAGCTAAAACCTCTACTTGATATAAAATGACCAATAAAAAATTTGTTAATAATGGTGTTGAGATGTAAAATCAGTGTTCTTAATAATGAGGGAAAGAAATACAGCAGTGAAGCTGTATTCAGAAAAGTTATTTGAATAATTGAATATTATGTTCTTATGAAGCTTTTTTTTATTTAATTTAGTTGTTAAATTCTAGTCCTTGCTGATGAGACCTTTATAATGATACCTTATAAGTGTATATTAAAATTTTTTTTAGAGAAACTTATAAAATGTTATGTAAAAGTGTTTAATTTATAAGGGTATTACAATTTTATAATTTGTTATGTAAAATAATAATGATTTTCATTGTATGATGTTAAGATGTCTGTTCTTTTTAATTATGTTGTTGTTGAGATAAAAGATGTTAGATAATCTTGTAATTTTGATTCTAAAGGCTTTATATGCATAGTATGTCATGTGCTTCCATTTCCACAGCCAGAGCATCTGGGAGCTTGTCCAGAGCTTGTACAGACTTCCAGACTCAATTAGAATCTTAAATCACTAATAAACAATCTAGAAAGATTAAATATGATAGAGATACTTCTCTTTTATAATCCCAACTAATTTTTGTAGAGTGAGCAGCCCTATTCATCTAGTAAAAAATCATCAAAGTTGAGTAAATCATAAAAAAATAAAAAATAATCAAAAATACTTTATAAAATTATTAAAAATAGAAGAAAAATAGTAAAAACTCCATGAAAGTTTCCAAAGGTTCTTGAAACTCCTGAATCTAATTTCCATACACTTTTGGACTTATACTTGCATTTTCTGACTGTTAATGTCAGTATAGTCTAGTATATATGTATGATATAATAGTGTTTATTTATGGTCCTACTACTTATTGATAAATGATTTAGTGATTAAACCTCAGGGGAAGACTAATAAAATAGTTATACTCAAATAAAACTCACAATACTTGGATTTAAATGCGTGCTAGTGGTGGAAAATAGATGTATAAAATATAGTTATAGCTTATATAAAGATAATATCAATTTATAATGGCTTTTATAATATATTTCTGAATGCTAAAAATTGTATAGTAGTGTTTCTTTGAATTGTAGTAATTGAATGATGATAAATAACTGTCAAAATCCCTCCTTACTTATTCCCAAATCCACTGGAGTGCACAGACCTACAATCCAGATGATGTCACTGCTATCCCCGGCAATTACAGCACTGTGAGGGCCCATCACCTCCCCATGGCGTCCACTTCAAGCAGATTCAACACCCAGACCTCCAGTAAGGACCCTCCATCACTATTAATGATAACACAGATCTATACCATAAATAGAAAATCCAGATAAAAGCGGATACCATAAAGAAACAGGTAAAATAAACAATCAAAAAAAAATTTAATGAAACCAAAAGCATATAAAGGAAACAAATAAAATTTCCAAGCCCCCAATAACATCCCCAAGCATCCAAATTAACCCAGAAATGACCTTCCAACCCATAAATCCGTGAATCACCATCCAAGGAAGTAAATTTAGTTGTCCAAACTGAGTGTATGCGCCTGATATAGATGTCTATGCTTCTGTAGGCCTTGTGAGTCCACTGATTTTGTCCATATTACCTAATATAAGCAGAAAAACAAAGGTTATAGGCTATTAAGGGGCTAAAACCCACTTATATACCTAAATATACATAATATACTGCATATTTCACTGAATATGAGATTTATGTATACATATAAGCTTATGTATGTCAATAATTACTTTATATCACTTAAGATAAGTATATTATGACTCCATTAACACCTTAATAAGTATTATTAGGCTATGGATAAGCTATTTAAACTACTATAAGTTATATAATAGAATAATAATTATATATATATATATATAATATAATAATATATATTATTATTTTAACCTTATTTTTAAGATATAAGCTTAATTTACTTAAGGTTATCTTATTTTAAGCATAAGAAATACTCAGTCCTAGGTATATCTAGGCTGACAGTTAATTAAGTTTTTAATCATGACTTGTAAAATTACCCTTTTTTTAACCCTTTTATATACTCCTTTTCTTAAATATAAATAATTATAAAATTGAATTGTGTTTTCCAATATCAATAATAATCTCCAATAAGCCCTTTTTAAATAACCCTTAGTGCCATACTAAAATGTAGGGTTCCACTTTGGGTCAAAATATGTGCTTTCATTTTGTATTTTAAAAGCAAAAAGCTCTTGATCAAAATCACAATTTCCTAAAACAGCTTTATTTAGTATGAAATTAAGATCCCCTTTTTTATTTTTTATTTTTTATTTTATTTTTTATTTTTTATTTTTTATTTTTTATTTTTTATTTTTTATTTTTTATTTTTTATTTTTTATTTTTTATTTTTTATTTTTTATTTTTTATTTTTTATTTTTTATTTTTTATTTTTTATTTTTTATTTTTTATTTTTTATTTTTTATTTTTTATTTTTTATTTTTTATTTTTTATTTTTTATTTTTTATTTTTTATTTTTTATTTTTTATTTTTTATTTTTTATTTTTTATTTTTTATTTTTTATTTTTTATTTTTTATTTTTTATTTTTTATTTTTTATTTTTTATTTTTTATTTTTTATTTTTTATTTTTTATTTTTTATTTTTTATTTTTTATTTTTTATTTTTTATTTTTTATTTTTTATTTTTTATTTTTTATTTTTTATTTTTTATTTTTTATTTTTTATTTTTTATTTTTTATTTTTTATTTTTTATTTTTTATTTTTTATTTTTTATTTTTTATTTTTTATTTTTTATTTTTTATTTTTTATTTTTTATTTTTTATTTTTTATTTTTTATTTTTTATTTTTTATTTTTTATTTTTTATTTTTTATTTTTTATTTTTTATTTTTTATTTTTTATTTTTTATTTTTTATTTTCTATTTTTTATTTTTTATTTTTTATTTTTTATTTTTTATTTTTTATTTTATTTTTATTTTATTTTTATTTTATTTTATTTTATTTTATATTTTATTTTATATTTTATATTTTATTTCATTTCATTTTTTACTTTATTATTTAAAAGGTGTACAAGAGCCAGTGATTTTGTTTGGTAGTCTTTTGTGTAGGTATTCTGCCCAAACAAAAGCAGCACCCCAGAAAAACTTAGATAAACTGTTTTCAAACAAAATTTTCCTACCAATGTCCAAAATAGTGCAATTGTATCTTTCTGCAGCACCATTTTGTTCTGGATAATATGGAATCTTATGTTCCCACATGATTCCAAATTTTAAATGGTATGATTTTAATCTAGTGTTTACATATTATGTAACATTATTGGATTGAAGTTTTTTTATTTTGAAGCCTGTTATTAGTTCTATATTTGCTTGGAAACAGACAAAAGCATTAGGAACATCAGCTTTAGATTTGAGTAATTCAATGACAGAGTAACTGGCTCTCAAACATTAGAAGGACACCACATATATTTCCCCATTGAAGGTTTTAAGCTCAAATGGTCCGCTGAAATCAGATACTATTATCTCCAAGGGAACAAAGTTGCTATTAGTAAACTGTAAATTGGCTTATCTTGTGCTCTTTGAAACATGACACCAATCACAGTTTACATTGCCCTCAGGTAAAGTATCTGGTAAGCCCAACTCCAATCCTAATCTGATCAACAAAAGGATTACCTGAAAGCTGACATTTCTGAGTGCCTGATGCCAATAAATAAGCATTGGATCATTTGAAGTAGACTTGTCTTCTTGTGTCAGGTGTGGGGGGTCTATAGAGATAGGGGTCCAGGCATCTGGAAAAGCAGTTTAAGGAGAAATAATTGAAGTAGAATTGCAGAAACTTTATGCTTATAATTATTTACAACTAAATTTACTGTCCATTTAATATAATCAAAGAAAAAGCAGTAAATAAAACAAGACACTCCTTCAAAAAGTTTATATCACTATTATTGCCAGGCCTTATCAACAATGCGCCCAAAATTAAAGTGCCAGTGGCAGAAGGGCAAAAGAAAACGTGGCTAACAATAATTTTTTCTCCATTATCTGCTTCCAAAAGGATTGAGCCAATCCTGGTGTTGTGATCTGGGTTTTCATTTTTTGTAGCAACAATAAGAGGAATGGTAGTTTTCAATTTGGTAAAATGTAAAAAAAGAGATTGATCTCCACTTACATGATCAGTTGCTCCTGTGGATCCTTCAGAAGACCATGAAATTGTATTGACTTTCATAGCTGTAGGAAGAGGTGCTATACAAGGATGAGGGTCATCTGATATTTCTGTGAACTTTTCCTTCACATTTTGATGTGGGGGATAATGAGGACAGTAAGAATCATATGTTTTTTGATCATGGGTGATTTGATTCAAAGGGGGTTGTTGACTGTAAGAAAGACATGGATTAAAATATAGGTAGATTTCTGGGTATCCATGTTATTGAAGTCCCTTAGTGGAGGGTTATCCTCTAGACAGGTTTTTACCTCTTTGTGGGCATTGTGATTTTCAATGTTCCTGTTGCCCACAGTTAAAACATCTGGAACCTCCACAATTCACCCATGCTGCATTACATCCAGAAACTTCCTTGTTAGCAGGGTCATGTGAATCTGAGATGTATTCTGATTGAATAGATAAGGCAGATACTGATTAAGTTTCATTTTCTCTGCCTAAAATTGTTTTATGGATGTTTGAAGCTGATATAGCAACTTCATTTGCTATTAGACTAGAGGGATCTGTGTGTAATCAGTTGTTTAGGAAAGAGACAACTTTTGAAAGGTTTTTCAAAGAGAGATCAAGAGAAATTAGTATGAAAATGGCTTTCCAGTAATCCTTGGTGAATTCAAAACCAAAACAATCAAGTTCCTCCAGTAATTCATCTTTTTTTGTGAGATGTTCTGCAAAAGTACCAGGAGAAACATAGCATAGGGAATGTAGAAGATAGTATGATGTCAGTTGGCTGCTGACTGACTTAACACTGAATTTTACAGATAGTTTTTGGAAAGCTTTTTGTGCCTGTCGGACTTTCACAATTGCCTTTTTACGGAAAGGAAATACTGAATGGTAAATAGCCAACCAAGAAAGTTCATTCATGTCAGGGTCAAAGATAGGGGCTGGACCATCTAAATAAGAAGATAAATGCAGGTATTTTCCTAAGGTTACTTACAGCTCTTGTGACCAGTTGAAAGATTTTGATCCATCAGCTGCAAGGCATGCAATTCCTTTGGCTGCTTTATTTACTTTTCCTTGAGACATGTACAGATGTTCCCCCCTGAGGATGAGGTTGATTAATGGGATGTCAAGTGGTGTGCAAGAAGGGATGTTCTGTTTTGGATTTGGTTAAGATGAAGTTGATTGATGAGGTGGGACTTCTCTTCCTCTTTGGTCTGAAATGGTTTTGAATAATGCAGAGGCGGATAACTCAGAGGATGAAGCAGATGATAATGCTGAATCAAAAGTGGAAGGTTTTTCTGTTGATTGATTTCTTGATTGTTGTCTGGTGATAACCATTTGAGTGATGAAGCATAAGACTAGTCTTCTTAATGATTTTCAGCCTGGACCTCACTTGAAGGAAATGGGGTAGATATTGAGGCAGTAGGAATGCACTACAAGTCCACAAACTATTGTTTTGTAAACTCAGGCAGGTGAGTCAATGCCCATCTTCACTTACACCAGATAGTGTAAGGGAAGATTGGTTTACAGCACAAAAACTATATACATTATTCCCAGTTGTGGCCTAACCTAATGTGTCACTTTCACTATTCCAACAATTATGGAAGGGAATACAGCCATATTCAAAACAGTTGGTGCATTTTTACTTAAAAATTTAATACTTTTGGTCAGATCAATTGACATTTGACAGCAAACTTAGCATCTCTTCACCAAAAATTTTCCAGTTTCTCTGTCAAATGTCAAGAATTCTGTCTAAATGGTTTGATTTTTTTTGAAAAACTGCACCAACCATTTTAAATTTGGCTGTGAGTGACTGGAAAACTGCAAGCTTTCCAGGATTAGCTGTACCCAGCACTTTTGGCCCATAAAACTGACATATCCTGCCAAATTATTGTCAAAAAAAACTTAAAAACTGTACAGAAACACTAAGGATTTGTCACTAGTGCCATTTTCTGTCGCATTTTTGCACTAAAAGCGCTGGGAAACTGCCCACAATTTTTTTAGGAGAGCAGTAAGGACACAGGGTAATTACTAATATTTTATTTTGGGCACAGACTTGTGCACCAGTATCAATTAAGTTCTTTATAAACTGCAATGTGTATACTACCTCTCAGGTTTCCATCAAATTCTGGTAACTAAGTGATTAACTTTTCAGCAGAGCTTTGAATCTGAAAATTCAAATGACAATACCATTTTCTGTCTATACACAGGCTGATGAGCAAAGATGATTATTTAGGGAGGCCTTAAACCAAATACCTTTTTAGAAGTTTTTGAGACTGTTTTTATTTTTTTTAGTCTCATCTGGACATTTCATTTTAACTAGCTACCAGAGTGATAATGCTAACTTCAAGGATAATGAAAAGTTATTGTAACCTAACTCTAATCTCTAAGGAATGAGTTAGTGAAGGAAATATAACACTAAATGAAGCTCCACATCAAAATTGACCCCTTGGTTTCCCAATTTTTATGGGAATTTGGGAGGTAGTACAGAGGTTTCAGTCAAAAAAATGAATTGGTAGTGGTTCCCAAGTCTATGCCCAAACCAAAATACTAATAATTACCCTGTGTCCTTACTTCTCAACTTTTTTTATTTGCACAGACCCTTTCTAATATGGCTGTAAAGCTATATAATTTAGTCTTGGTGAACCTTTGAAATTCTTGGTTGCTTCATCACAGCAATCTTAGTGGATTTCACATGTCACCAGCTGTCAAATAAAATGCTCACTGAGCATCTCACAAACACCACAAATCATTTTTGTTTTTCCATGAGGTGCAATTATTATCCAACAGTTGTGCAACACTTATGAAACAATTCTTTTTACACTTAAGACCCACCTAAGACCTTTAAGTGCTAAAATAAATTTTTACATAAGTGTTACGTAATTGTTACACCACTTCTGTGCTCCAAAACAAAAAAAATGTTTGTTGAAGTGAAATGACATGTCAGCACCAGAGATTGCCCACCTGGCTCTTGTACCCACCCACCACCACAATCCCAGCCTGCTCACCCCCATCCATCCCAGAAATTTGCTTTCAATCCCATTTTTTGGCCTCCTCACTTGTTGGTTACTTTTTCCAGGTGAATTTTATATTATTTTTTCTCTTTTCCTGTTTTTTGGTCCTGTTTTTTTGTTTTAAAATCATTTCTTTGTATTTATTTTTGTTTCATTATCTATCAACCTTCCACCTAGTTGATTCCTTGCCCTTTTTTTGTTGGCTTCCTTCACTCATTCTATGTGATTATATGATAGGGCAGACATTAACTTGATATATATGTTGAATGATATGGTTAAAAAGCTCAAATACATGTAAACATATAATAATATTTTACCAAGTTACTGCAATTTAAAATATTTTTACCAATTGAATTTTTATTTTACAAAAATGTAAAAATGCAAGACTTTTCCTAAGTTAAGCTCTCTTGTGGAGAAAAAAAATGATAAGGTCCCATACTTGTCTTGAGGACAGGTTACAAAAAAATTGGCAAAGTCACAATCCTACTCTTTGGAAGCCTTCAAATTTTAAGTAAGTGGTAGCCAGGCAGCTTTTTATTACCTTGGTGCTAATAATTTTCTTGAGAATCTTCAAATGTGTTACCACAAATGTTTTTAAACTGAGTAAAGTATGATCAAAAGTAATCATTTTCACATTAAAAATTGAAAGAGATTTTATTTTACTTACAAGTAGGGGAGATTTCAATATAGTTTCACTGCAACAAAAGTTTGTTTCATCTTGGAGCACAGAAGTGGCGCAAAAATTATGCAACACTTATGTAACAATTGATTTTAGCCCTTAAAGGTCTTAGGTGAGTGTTAATTTCAAAAAAAAAATTGTTTTGTAACTGTTGTACAACTGTTGTGTAATTGTTGTGCCTCATGGTGAAATGAAAATTATTTGTAGTGTTTGTGAGATGCTCAGTGAGACTTTTATTTGAAATATTATGACATGCGAAATCCACTAAGATTTCTGTGATGAAGAAACCAAAGATTTCAGAGGTGCACCAAGACTAAATGATATAGCTGTACCATAAAAAACTTTTCACATCATATTTTGAGTTGTAATATTTTACCACAGAACTATTTTCTTCAAGTCTCAGATGTGTAGAGAAAAAATTGATATATTTCAAAAGATTTATTGAAATTTTTTTTAATTCATTCAATTTTGATACTTCAATGTTTTTTCTGCAACAGATGACATTATATAGTGGCAATTCAAGTTGATTACAGAAGTCTTAAAAAATAATCCTGGCAGATGAAAGCAATTTTTTTTAATATGAAATAAATTTGGCTATCATTAAAGTTTCTGGTTAAATAAAGCTATGTTTCCATATTTCATCCACAGAAAATCTAAGGGGAATGGCTAGTTAGACACATCAAAAACATCAGCCATATACAGCCATATCAGAAATGGTTGGTGCAGTTTGGAAAAAATTCTAAAACCTTTGGATAGATTAATGGATATGGTTAAGGTGGAAAAGAATACTTTTTAATATGTGGGTCAACCCCATGACCACCTAATACATTCTGGAAGCTCTACCACTGGGCTAATCAGACTGCTATATGAAAGGTGCATACATCACACATTTGACTGGATATTTAGTTTCCATTAACTAAAAATTTGTAAATTTTGCTTTCAAATGTAAATCATTCTGTCAAAATTTTTCATTTTTTTGTAAAGGTGCACCAACCTTTGCCAATAAGGCTGTACTATTTTTGGAAAAGAAAAAGTATATTTCAATTTTTTCAGTCAAACTATGCTTTTATCTCTTTATTTCTTCTTTAAAAAATCACCTACATATTGTACTTACATACATATTTTATGACCAGTATTGTTCACTGAAGGAAGTTAGAAGTAGCATTCCCTTAATTAAGTTATCATTATCACTTTCTCACCTTCATAATTCTTAAAAATTAGGGTTACTATCTCATTGTTTTTGTTATAAAAGTTGTGTAATAGATGTGGTATTGTGATAGCACAAATGATGTGATGAAGGTGATGAATGAATGTGTGGGAAAGTGACAATGTGAATGAGGTGAAAAGAGAAAAAGTGACATATATTACAAATAGTGCTTCACAGCAAAGTTGTATCTAGAGTATAAATATGAGAACATGACAGTAATAAGTCTTATCCTTCCTGAATCCACAACAGGTGATGGGACTTTTTAAGTCTCACTTCATAAATCTTTCTTACATTAATTTACTTATCTCAAAGTCAAAAATACTACCAATTCTTTTACTTATTATCCTTATTTCAGCTTTTTTCATCTACATCTAAATAGTGATTTCAAATTTCATTTCATTTCTTCTATATTAAACTCTTATCAGCTTCAAACTTTCAATTTTTCTTTTTCTCTCTTGTGAATTATCTATTTATCTTACTTTTTCTCTATCTTACACATCATTATTCTTTCTTTTCTCTCAACTCAGTTTCAAAATAAAAATAAAAATAAAATAAATATATGAAAGAAAATAAATAAAAACAATTAACTAATTTTGAAATCTGATTTGGATAAGTAAAAATTAAGGCAGCCCCTGCTCAAGTGCTTAGAAGATTGACTCAGCAAAGCTGTTAAGTTACCAAACATTACTTATCTTTTACACTTTCATTTTTCTCTTTATATTTTCTATTATTCCTGGAATAGGAATTTCTATCTATCAGAACTTTATTTTTCTACAATTTCTACTTAGTTTTCTCTTCAAAAAATTAATTTTTATCTTCATTAGCTCAATTTTTATTATTTCTCACATCTCTATTCAATTTTGGAAAAACTAATTTGTTCTATATATATTTATTAATTTTGTCTAAGTTTTTCATTTTTATCTGTGACACTCTACTTTCTATCATGCCATTCACACAAGTAAAGTTCTCTAGGGTGAATGACTCCACCAGCCCTACCATTACCCAATCACCAAACCTATTGGCTGATTTGTCTAGAAGTGATAGAAAAGTAAGAAAGAAGAAGAGATAGAAGGAGAAGAAGAGGGAAAAGGGAAAAGGGGAAGATATAAAATGGAGAAAAAGAAAAAGGAAAAAATTAGAAGTAAAGATAACCAAGAAAATAAATAATATGAATAAGAACCTTAGGACTAGAGGAGGACTGAAAGGATTTGTAACAAATTTCTGAAGGGGGACTTCCCTTAATCTAATGTAAGCATATTTTTCTCACTCTTCTTAAGTAACAATGACTGAATATTGAATTTTTTTAAAGCAACCTTTTAAAAATATATGTATTTTAGATTTTTAAAGGGACTATATGTTAATATTCTATTAGCATATTTATGTCTACTTTATGTATATACACCTATCTAAAACCTAACACTAATTATTCTATATCTCATCATTTGTATGCATACCCTAACTCCAGCACTTTTAAGGATGCCCTCTCATTACTGAGTCGGCATCCAATCTTTCCTCTCTTATATATTATTTTTGCTCACTCTTTTCTTTAGTTCTTTTCTTTCTGTCCCTTTGCTCTGTCCTCGCTCGTCCATCTCTCCTCTCTTGTCCATCTCTCTTGTCCATCTCTAGTCCACTGTCCTTTGTCCATTGTCCATTGTCCACTATTGTCCACTTATAACTAACTTAACTTATTGAACATTATCAGGGTTATGGGCCCAGCGCCCCTGCATTAATTTCGATCTGGCTACACCTCAGTCCACTAACACTTTGTCTCCACCTCTGAGTCCGTATTCATCCTCTACTCACACTTTCACGCCAAACATGGCTTCTACTTCCGACTCTGCTCCTCCTCCTAATTTCTCATATCTGCAAGACTCTACTAACTACTCAGAAATTAAGGGAATAGAGAAATTAACTGACAAAAACTATAGTTCATGGAAGACCGACATCAAATATGCCCTAACTGTCCGTAATCTAGATCAATTTCTAGACGGAAACTGCCCTATACCTACAAACCCAGATCTCCTAAATATTTTCAAAATCTGACAAAGACAGACGAACACAATTATCAAGATGTTTATGGACCGGCCAAATCAACACAAGTTCATTTTGGACAATGACTTAGTTGAACCCGCTGAGTTATGGAAACAAATTAAAGACCACTACGCTTCCAAGTCAACTCAAAACTGCTCTTACGTCGTCAGCCAACTCTTCAAAATTAAATTTACAGAAGGGAATATTATTGAAGCCATGAACAACTTTCGCGAGACAATGAGACTCCTCAGAGAAGTAGCCCCGGACTTATTAAAGAGAACATCTTATCGTACATCATGGGCAATTACGTCTTAAATTTATTACCTGAATCTTATCAGACGGCGGCCACAATCATACTGAGCAAATACGACATTACCAATCAACGACCTACAATCGACAATATTTTCTCTGACATCAAGGCAGAAGTTACATGTCGTAAAGCGCTCAATCTATCATCCGCTGGTACCGCCTTGGCCATGGACACCAAGATGAAACAACTTTGTTCTAAGGGAAAACACAATCCTTTAGCTCCTCATCCGGAATCATCCTGCTTTCAACTTCATCCTGAAAAACGCGACGAGTTTTTAAAAAGGAAAAAGGAACGAGAAAATCGAAACTCAGATAATTCTCACAAAGTTCTTTCATTATTCAATGACCTACCGAATGATCACGCCATTCTGGACAGTGGCGCTTCATTCTCCATCTTCAACAATCGAAAGTATTTCAACTCCTTCAGTAACTCTAAAACTGCACTATCTATGGCTAATGGTGATGAGCTTATTGCCCTTGGACAAGGCAAAGCAATGTTTTCATCAAATTTAGGCCATAACTTCAACATCAATCAAGCCCTATATACTCCGGACGTAAAGGCAAATCTTATCTCATTGGTGGACATTCTACAGGACGGGTGGAGTATTACCAACGAAAAAGGACAATTCAAGATCAAAAATGGGAACAATACTCTCCTAGAGTGCTCCTCAAAGGGGAGAATTTTAACTTTTCCTCTTGTCACCAATTCAGCTCATCATCCCATTTACAACATTAATTCTGTGGACGACAAAATTAAACTGCTTCATCACAACTATGGACACCCTAACAAACAAACCATGGAAAAATTATTCCCAGGTTTGGACTTTTCTAATTTCTCATGTAAAACCTGTGCACTCGCTAAAGCCCATGCTTTACCATTCTCGGGCTCATTTCCAACTCCCGAATTCCCTCTGGACGTTATTCACATGGACTTATGCGGGCCTATTACTCCCGAATCAAAAGGGGGTAAATCCTACTTCTTTCAAATAGTGGACGGACATTCAAGGTTCCGACATGTTCAATTTCTACAGCTAAAATCCGAAACCTTCGAAAGCTATAAGGATTTCGAGACCTTAGTAGAAAATCAGTTGGAACGAAGAGTCAAGTGCATCGTCTCTGATAATGGCGGAGAATTTGTCAATCACTCCATGAAAAATCACCTCAAAAATAAAGGTGTACTTCACTTACGCACTGCTCCTTATTCGCCGCAACAAAATCCCATCGCCGAGAGAGGCAACCGAACTATTGTTGAAAAGGCCAAATGCCTACTGATAGAATCCGGCCTAGACTGAGAATGGTGGGCTGAAGCTGTTAACACAGCCACTTTTCTGATTAACATCTCACCTACCTCTTCTCTTGAAAACGGCAAGACCCCCTGGGAACTTTGGCACAAAAATGTCAAATTACCATCCAAGCTACACCCGTTCGGATCCGATGTCGTCTTTCATCTTCAAAAACACAAACGGTTGGGTAAATTCGAAAAGAGCGGCAAAGAAGGAATCTTCCTAGGTTATTGCAACGGTCACGTTAATTACCGAATATACTGTCCTTCATCCGACTCTATCATTATCACTCACGATGTCAAGTTCTTAAATACCTACAACCTTGCCAAACTTATCTCTAAGAACAACTCATCCGAGACCTTGCACTTCCCTGACATTTCTATTAACGACAAACACAACTTTCTGGAATTGGGCGCTGATGAAAAAAACCTCTCCCAGGAAGCGCTTGCATCACCCTCTTCTGAGTGTTCTGAACCTATCATAAACAATCCCTGCGATCCTCCTTTAACCGATCCAAAACTAAAACACTACGATTACGTTCCATTCCACACGAAGCCTTCGAAGGAAATCTCCTCACAAATAGATTCCTCCAACATTCTAACCACTAAGTGACGAGCCAATGTAGCCTCTATGATAGTCACTCCGTTTGACACTCCTCGAAACTATCATGAAGCAATTAATTCACCTGAGAGCGATGAGTGGTTGAAGGCCATTAATGCAGAATTAAAAAGCATAAGCCAACATGGTGTTTGGGAGGAATCGAACTTACCGGTCAATAATCATTTAATTGGTTCAACTTGGACCTTTAAGAAGAAAACCGATTCAGAAGGAAACATCATCAAATACAAAGCTCGCCTCTGTGCTCAAGGTTTCTCACAAATTGAGGGAATTGAATACAATGAGACATACGCACCCACTGGTCGACTTGCCACCCTTCGATTTCTTCTTGGAATTGCCGCCTACAAAGACTGGGAGTTGTATCAAATGGACGTGAAATCTGCCTTCTTTCATGGAAATCTGGACGAAGATATCTATCTTCGTTTTCCACAAGGCTATACTCCCAATAATGATAGTCAATGTCTGTACCTCAAAAAGTCCCTATATGGCCTAAAGAAAAGCCCTCGTTGCTGGTATAATAAATTGACCGATTTCTTTAAAAGTATCAATTTCAAAGCTAGTGTTGCTGATCCTTGTCTGTTCTTTCACAATGATCAAGAAAATCCATGCTATGTCTATATACATGTTGACGATCTAGTTATTGGCGGTCCCTCTATCAATATCTTCAAGGAGAAGATTTCCAAAGCCTTTGACATTGGCGATCAAGGCGAACTAAACTGGATCCTTGGCATGAAGGTCACTCGAAATTGAACTGATAGAACTATCACCCTCTCTCAACATCTTTACGTACAAAAGTTACTCAATGAATTCAACCATTCTGAATGCAGAACTGTCACCACTCCTCTCATGCCTAATTCTCAATTCACACAAAATAATAACTACAAATTAGTCAATATGTTTAACTATCGTAGAGCTATAGGCTTGCTAAACTATCTGGTCCTTTTTACCAGGCCCGACTTAGCTTTTGCCGCTAGCTCTTTGGCACAATATCTCAACCAACCGACTGATGAGCAAATCATTGCCTTTTTCCATGTTCTTGGCTATCTTCAACTCACTAAAGACCACGGCCTTACACTTGGGAATGTACCTGAATCTGAACTCGGGTGCTTGACCGGCTTTTCTGATGCGGACTACAACAAATCAACCGATTAAAAATCGACGTCTGGCTCATTGGTTTACCATTTAGGCTTATTAAGTTGGCGCTCTTGCAAACAACAATCAGTCTCTCTGTCAACTTCCGAATCAGAATATTACGCGATGACCGAGTGTGGACAGGACCTGTTATGGGCTAAAGAACTGTTCAACAATTTTTCTGTACCTCTCAAATCTGTTTTACTGAATGGCGACAATCAGGGAGCCATAAATAGAGCATTAAATCCCCTATATCAACATCGCACACGTCATATTAATACCAAGGTCTGCTGGTTAAGGGAATTAGTCAACACTCAACAACTTAAGATTAATTATGTCTCTACTAATTCTATGATAGCTGATATTCTTACTAAACCTTTACCTAGAGTTAAGCATCAAGATTTTCTGAGCAATTTAAATTTAAAACCCATTGCCGTCTTGAGCACGGGTGGGTGTTAATATTCTATTAGCATATTTATGTCTACTTTACGTATATACACCTATCTAAAACCTAACACTAATTAT
Organism: Hemileia vastatrix; assembly: GCA_030280995.1. Classification (NCBI taxonomy): domain Eukaryota; kingdom Fungi; phylum Basidiomycota; class Pucciniomycetes; order Pucciniales; family Zaghouaniaceae; genus Hemileia; species Hemileia vastatrix. The sequence continues at coordinate 4,476,235 of JASXTE010000002.1, read as the reverse complement.
TCTATATCTCATCATTTGTATGCATACCCTAACTCCAGCACTTTTAAGGATGCCCTCTCATTACTGAGTCGGCATCCAATCTTTCCTCTCTTATATATTATTTTTGCTCACTCTTTTCTTTAGTTCTTTTCTTTCTGTCCCTTTGCTCTGTCCTCGCTCGTCCATCTCTCCTCTCTCGTCCATCTCTCTTGTCCATCTCTAGTCCACTGTCCTTTGTCCATTGTCCATTGTCCACTATTGTCCACTTATAACTAACTTAACTTATTGAACATTATCAGGTAACAAGTATGTGCTCCGCGACTGCAATGCATCCAATCTTTCCTCTCTTATATATTATTTTTGCTCACTCTTTTCTTTAGTTCTTTTCTTTCTGTCCCTTTGCTCTGTCCTCGCTCGTCCATCTCTCCTCTCTCATCCATCTCTCTCGTCCATCTCTAGTCCACTGTCCTTTGTCCACTGTCCATTGTCCATTATTGTCCACTTATAACTAACTTAACTTATTGAACATTATCAGGTAACAATTCTTTTCTTTCTGTCCCTTTGCTCTGTCCTTGCTCGTCCATCTCTCCTCTCTCGTCCATCTCTCTCGTCCATCTCTAGTCCACTGTCCTTTGTCCATTGTCCATTTTACACTATTGTCCACTTATAACTAACTTAACTTATTGAACATTATCACTATACCACAATAAAAAGAAAGAAAACAATAGGGGGTCTCAAAAACTACCATACATGCCTAGTGTGTTTCATTTGAAAAAAGCCACACAAACACACCATGAAACATGGCTAATTTAGTACCTGGGGTCTCAAACATGGGGTCAAATATGTCCTACTTTTGTACAGTTTTCTTAACCACAATTCATCCCACAAGTACCCACATCCTCCAAATCAGCTGTGCATCACCTTCCTTCCATCCTCACCCATATTCTTCACATCACAACTCTTCTCCCCAAGTTCATTTCCAAATCAAATTTTTCTCTTTCATACCACAGTAAGTCTATTACATTTTATTCTGTTTTTTAGAAAATTTTCCTGCTCAAATTTCTATACTCACAACTTCTTATTTTTATACAAGGCATCATAAATGTCTAAAATCTTTCTTAGTTTCTCCTTTTCTTCAACAAAATTTTCTTTTTTCACTAATTTCTTTTTTTAGTGTTAATTTATCATGCCTCACCCAAAATCTACTTCTCAAAAATTTACTCAATTGAAACCATCTGACCTACAGATTGTAATTTACTGGCTGAAAATTAAATCTCATTTGATGCCTGTTTTGGCTGTGCAAAGTCCACTCAAGTTGGTTGTTCACCTGCATCAAAATTGACTGGCTTTAATCAAATGGAAGTGGAGTTGAAATTACAAACTAAAGTTAAGATGGATTTGACAACAAAGAAAATGAGGGAAAGATTCAAAAACTATCAAAAAAAATACAAGAAAGCAAAGATGGCTTCTTCTTCAACTGGGTTAGGAGTTACCAAAGATGATGAAAAGCATGGAATCACATCTGTTTCTGAAAAACTTAACTTTATGTGTCCTCTTAATGATAGAATGGATAAACTCTTTGGAAAAAGGCCTGATTTCAACCCCTTTCACATGAATTAAGGTTCAAGAATTTCTGAGTCTCATACAAATGGTCAAGATTTTTCTTTTGATCCTTCTTTTGACTCTCCAGAATTTGGAGAACCATCTTCTTATTCTGACATTGAGCTTAATGATCCCATGGTAGTAAGAATAAACTAATTTTGCTAGTATTTTTTTCTTTTGTGGTGCTGATTTATTCCCCATGTATAAACCAGACCTAAGCATCATAAAATATAGAAATTTGAAAGGAAGTAGCTGACAATGAAAGATTAGATGACAAAGAATCAACCTATCATAGCAACAGACTCAAGCAAAGAGCTTCTGCTAGTTTTGGGACAACTCAATCAACATTAAAGGCTGTTATTTCTGCTTATGGGGAGATTTTTAATAAATGCAAACAAGGTTATCTTTTTTATTTTTGTTTTGAATAAAGAATTTTTCATAATTTATTTCTCTTACTCCTAAAAGTTAAACTTGTTGTAGAAAAAGAACAAGCGCAAATTGAACTCATGAAGTTGGAGTCTCATGAAAAAACTGCAGAACATCAACAACTTTTTGAGGAAAATAAGTGGCTAAATTCAAAATCAAAGGAAGAAATTTTTTTAGAAATTTGGAAAGATTGTTTAGATTTGGAGAGGGAGAAGGTTAGGATTCAAAGAGAGGATGATAAAAAATTCACAAATAATCAATTTCAATTGAAGAACACCAAAATTCAGTTACAAGCTGATGAATTAAAAATGAAGCAAGTCAATGCTGAAAAATCAAGAAATCAAGCTTTTTTACTTGCCTGTGTTAATGCAAATAAGTCAAATGCTGATATCAAAGATTTTATTTCTTTAATTAGTTAAAATTAAGTAAATATGTATACATTTCTTTCTGAATTTATTCTTTAATATCAACAAGAAATTCTTCCAAAAATTCTCATATCTCTTTCCTTAGATTTTTAAGCACTTCATTATTTTTTGTCTAACTAAAATACTTAAATCCTTTAATCTGGATCCTTCTCTCTCAATCATACTTTCTATTTTTCATTAATTACATTTAGGGATTTTTCTTTTGTCTTGGATTTATCACTTTCTTTTATTTGTTCCCAAATACTATCATCATCCACATATTATTATCTTTTTCTTTTTTTATGCAATCTACTACTTGAAGAATGATGTTTCCATTACCACTTTCTAGCTAAGACATTTGTTTTTTTATTGACACCACACAATATGGGGGTGGACTTGTTAGCAAGTCCGCAACCTTGGACCCAAACTCACCACAGATTTAACAAAGATTGAGCTATTGATAAAGGAAACATACAATCAGGGATGAACACCACTCAGAAGAAAAGTTTTAGGTGGGTGTTCAAGTAGAGTTCAGTGTGGGTTCAGTATGAGTTCAGTATGAGTTCAGGTTGGGGACTTGCTAGCAAATCCACCCCCTATATTGCATAGTGTGAGTTTCAATTTTATATTTGTAAAGTATTTCTCCGAAATCACCAGTTTTCTCACTTGAGGAATAATTTTTGTATGAATCTTCCTCACTACGCAATATAGGGGTTGGACTTGCTAGCAAGTCCCCAACCTGAACTCAGACAAAACTCAGATGGAACTCAGACTGAAATCATACTGAACTCATGTTGAACTCTACTTGAAGACCCACCTAAAACTTTTCTGCTGAGTGGTGTTCATCCCTGATTTTATGGTTCCTTTGTCAATAGCTCAATGTGTGTTCAATCTGTGGTGAATTTGAGTCCAAGGTTGCGGACTTGCTAACAAGTCCACCCCCCGTATTGCGTGGTGCCTCTTCATCAGAAATAATATCTTTTCTATGTTTAGATTCTTTTTTTCAATTATATTCAGTGGACTAATATATTTCATTTTAAATAATCTTTGTCTTATTTATCTATTCCAATAATGAAATATAATGAACTACTATTAAATTATCTCTCTTTTATCCTTGTGAGTCCAAAATTTTAAGTTTGTGAATTGATATTTTTGTTCAGGATTAAGTTTAAGAACATTACATTTTAGATGTTGGCAATGACAGCTTTGAAATGTTTTTACTCTTGCTTGAACTACTGTACTTTTAACACAATAGTGATTAGATTTTTTTCATCTTGTTCAAGGTTTAGAGTATTAATATTTGAACTGATAACCCTTATTAGAATATTCTTCAATACTAGATGAGGTACTCATTTAAAATATTCTGGAGAAATCAAAACTTTAAATATACTTTGGTTGTTAGAGAAAATGGATTTAAGTAAACCAAGAATATTTATGGAAACTGTCAGGCTGATATCAAGTACAGAGACTTGAACTAGCTTGGATGGTCAATTGTCTAGAAGATTTTAATGGTCCTATATGAATACTGTAGTACAAATCCAATAATTATTAAAATATAACTCAATATAAGGGTTTCAGTAATTTAAATCTCACTAATTATATATGGCTTACAATCTTATAGTTGGTAGAAAAATAGATTTAATAATTCAGATACAATTCAAAAAATTTATAAGTACTATTGATATGTATTGTAAATTGTATTGGTTATATGTTTGATTGTAATGATAATGAATGTAGAAAACAAGACCAAAAACCCCCTCCCTTTATACCCAATAACTTCCCCCATGAACCCCTTGATTTACCAGCTCTATACACAGTTAATGATTCCTCATTCCAACTAATAGACATTTACAACAACATAAAGAGTGACAAGTAAAATAATAAGAATGATATCACCTGCCAAAATCATGTATTAACAGGGATAATCCATCAAAAATAAAGAATAAGAAAAAAAGATAGTATATGCATGTAATACATGAAAAAAAAGACTAAAAAGGAAAAATTAAGACTAATTATTACTGAACATTAAGGGGGATTAACAGTAGAAATGATGGGGCTAATAATGACATTAAACTACGTGAAATCCCCATTCAAAAACAACCAAAATTGACTGAGAAACCATTTAAAAACCCAAAAAAGGGTGTGAGATGTGGGGTAACTACATGCAGTCCTTGGAAAGTGCTTGCATGGTTAAATACTTGACTAATTTAGGCAAATTTAAGTGTGGTAGTGAATTAAGGCACCAAGCTTGAGGTTATTAATGAAATTAGAGCATATTATAAGGGTCAATGCACCTATAATTAAGTTTGAACACTAAATAAGCACCTGTTGCCTATTTTAGTGTGTTTCCCCACAGTGGGAGTAGAGTTTGGGTTAATTATAGTGTAACTCTAAAAATTAAGCTATTCACACAGGAAAAATGCAGGCAGTATGTGGCCAGTACACAGAAGCCATTTCTGGCATAAAAAACACCAAAATTGAAAAGTGTTATTTTTATGCATTTGAGTAGCAAAATCAATATTTCTAATTAAGAATATTTGATTTGTCAAAGCGCATTTTTAATTTTTTTAAAAGTTTATAGTGCATATACTCAACTTTTAAGTTATTTAAAGCACATTTCTTGTTTTTTTACATAAAAAAAAGAAAAAAACAGCTTTAAGTCTACTTAAAAATTATTTAGTCTTATATTTAAGGTTCTTAAGACTACCCTAACATATTCCAACTTTATATTAAGTACATAAGATTTATAAAGGGTGGATATATGTGTGTATATAAGGTGTTATAATGGCATATATTGTATTTTATCATAATTTTTACTTATGTATGCAACTTGTGTGCTTTAATTTATTGTTCCCATGTATATTCCATATTTTAAACATGAGTTTTTTTAATCAGTCCTGGGGATATCCAGGCTGACACTCCCCCACTCAAAAAAGCAATAAAAAATGATAAGTTATACACTTTTTTTATTATATTATTTTTATTTTTCAGGTATTCAGAAAATCCTGTAGCATTAAAGATTATCTCTTAAAAGAAATAAAAAATAATAAAATATTATTAGTACTGGTTTTTAACCCCTCAGCTTGTTCAACAGAAATTTATTTCTTTTTAAATATTTTAAGAAGGGAGGATAGATTTGATATTTCTTTTTCAGGTATCCATTTATCAAATTCATTGAATTTCCCCTTAAATCTTAATAAATACTCAGTTCCTTTATCTTTAGTAAGGATTCTTTTCTTGAGTATTTTTTCAATATCTGCTTTTCCACAATTTTTTCAGGTTGCTTTTTAGGCCTTCCTCTTCTTCTTGGAAATAAGTCAGGATCCTTTGCATGGTAAGGTTTTAATGATGAGATAGGGAAAACTGGATGTTTCCTATCATATGGGGCATATAATATGACTTCAACAGTATTATTACCAAAAATTTTGTTGACTAAAAAAAGCCCTACAAATGCATCCTTCAATTTAACATTACCTTGTAAGTTAAAATGTAGTGTTGAAATTAGGACTTCATCTCCTTTTTTGAATTCAAATTCTTTATGAGATTTATCCCAGCTTTTCTTTTCATATTCAAATGCTCTTTGGATAAATTCTTCTGAATGCCTTCTACACATTTGTTGCATATGAATAAAGGATTTATTACCAGGGTGTATATCTAGCCTTGGTAATTTAGTTAAATAATTTACTGGGGTATTTGGTACATATCCCAGCCAGAGCTCAAATGGTTTTGTCTCTGTTACAGAATGAGTTGTGCTGTTATAAGAAAATTCAAGGCCAGGGATTAATGTTACCCAGTCATGTGTGAATTTCTCATTGACTTTGTACTCTAATCCAAAGGCACAATATCTTCTGTTCATATCTTCCAGAGTCTGTATCATTCTCTCAGCCAGCCCATCAGTTTGTGGATAGTGTGCTGTAGACAATTTCAATTGAGAAACTGATACTTCCATCAAAGATGTCCAGAACTCTGAAGTAAATTTAGGGTCTCTGTCAGAGATTATGGCTTTGGGGAACCCAGAAGTATTCATCATTTGAGTCCACCATAGTAGTGCCAAGTCTTTTGCAGATACCTCTTTATGGGTAGGGATAAGTTTACAAATTTTTGTTAATCTATCCACAATTACCCAGCAAGAATTTAAACTTTCTTTTCCTGCTAATGGCAAACCAGTAACAAAGTCCATGTTTATAATTTCACATGGAGCTTTTGGCTGCTCTATTTGTTGTAACAATCCAGTTCTCTTCCCAGCCAATCTTTTAGATTTCTGACAAGAGTCACATATTTCAATGTATTTTTGTAAATCTTCTTTCATGTTTATCCACCAGGCTATATTTTTAACTCTAGTTAATGTTTTGTTAAAATCAAAATGACCAGCTAAGATGTCATCATGACAAGTACTTAACATTAATTCTTTCATAGAAGGTTGTATAGCTATTACATTACTTAGCTTTTTTCTGTAATATATGTATCCATCTTCAATTGACAGTTTACATTTTTCCAATGCAGTTTTATACTTTGGAGGTAAGGTTTTAATTAATTAGCTCATAGAGACATTAGTTGGATCATTTAAAATGGTAGATAATTTAGAAAAATATTTATCAGATGAATAATTTTTTAATATAGTTTGCATAAATTCTTCCTCTAAATCCACTATATAAATCCCAAATATATGTATTACCTCATTTTCAGGTACACAAGCTGGGTTTTCAGTATCATTTGGCAAAGGGCTTCTGGATAATAAATCCACATTTGAATGAAATTTTCCTTCTCTCTGTGTGATTTTCATTCTTCCTCTGTACTCTTGTACAGCTAGTTTCCATCTAAAAATGTGCCTATTAGGTGTTTTCATGTTTAGTATCAACTTTACTGCACTGCAATCTGTTATTAATTCAAAATTTTGGTCTTCCAGATAGTAATGAAGTTTCTCCAGGGCCCACAAAACGGTTAAACATTCAAGTTGGATGGAACCATACCTTAATTCTGTCTTTCTTAAGGTTCTGGATATATAACAGATAACTACTTCAGATAGTTTACCATTTATTATCTGTTTTTGCTCTAAAGCAGCACCTAACCCTGTGAAGCTTGCATCAGTATACAAGATAAAAAGGAGGTTAAAATCTGGAAGTCCCAATATTGGAGCTAAAATTAAACATTCCTTCAATTTATCATTTTTCCTGATTAAGGTTGTTAAAGAGGCTGAAATGGATTAGTAGTTTTTTATATACTGCCTATAATATCCACAGATACCTAAAAAACTCTGAAAATCTTTCACATTCTTAGGTATACTAATGTTTTTTATTACTGCCACTTTATTCTGGTCAACACAGATTTGCAATCCAGATACAACATTTCCAATTACTTTCAAGGATTGAAACCCAAACTTAAATTTATTAAATGCAATTTTCATATTAATTTCATCCATATTTTGGAATACTCTTTTCAGGTGATTTAAATGTTCATCATATGTTTTTGAAAACACTATGATGTCATCAATATAAACTAAAAGCCATCCCTCAACCATTTCCTGATGAAAAACACTATCCATCAACTTTTGGAAGACTGAAGGCGCATTCTTTGGGCCAAAAGGCATTCTCATATATTCATATATCCCCATGTATGTGGTTATGATTAAGAAATTCTGAGAATTTTTTTCCACAGGGATCTGGTAGTAACCTTTGTTTCAATCCAGACAGGAAATATATTTTTCACCTTGTAAGGTAGCATGGATAGAGGCTATCCTTGGTAGAGGGTAAATATCATCTACAGTGAATGTATTCAGAGCTCTGTAGTCACCACATAATCTTGCCTTATATTTTTCATAAGAGATTAAAACTGGTGAAATAACACAATACTTAGGTGTTGTGTCCACTTTTTCAAAAATACCCATTTATAACAACATTTTAATGTTGTCTTCAATGTCTTTCCTTTTTGCAGGAGAAGCTGGGCAAGGTTTCTTTTTCAAGCTGTCAGGAATATTATCCAAATCACAACTTAAAGAGATTTTTATCTCATGGTCTTTGACCAATCCTAGTTCATTTGAACCATGAGAAAATGCCATAGGATAAGATTTTATCAGTCTCAAAATATTTTTTTCTTCAATTTTTGAGAGTTGAGGACTGAAAGAGGCTTTTTGGATTTCATTTTCCAATTCTACCACTTCAGAGGTGGTTATTCCACCTTGAAGTTGTTCTTTTTTAGGGGCAATGGAATAAACTGAATTTTCAGAGCAAATCTTGAGATTCCTTTTCCCATTTACTCCTATAGTGAAGCAACTATTTTCAGGATCTAGTTTGATGCCAAATTTGGTCAATAAGTCATTTCCAATAATAAACCAATCACTACAATTATTATTATCCATCAATACAAATCAACATACTGCTCTTACATATCCATTATTATATTTAAGTAATACAGCAGTTTTGTATTTTCCAATAGGATGTAATACTGAACCAAAAACCCTCCAGTTCTTTGTCTGTAGAGGCTCTAGTTTTTCCTCATACTTACTATCTAGTTTCATTAAAGTGTTAATAGAAACTACACTACCTGCAGCCCCAGTTTCAAGAATGGAATTAATTTCTTTTCCACACATATGAAACAGGCGCTCTAATAGGTGTTATTTTGTAAGTATCATGAGATACATCTTTAATAATTTCAGCTTCTTCAATGAAATTTAAAGATGTATCTGTATGAGGTATTGCACCATTCAGGAATAAAATATCCTGTTCTAATACATATATCTCATTTTCATCATCACTGTAAGAAATTTTACTTTTACTATCCTCACTAGATTCCTCCTTTTCATCTTCATGATTACTTTGTTCAGAATCTTGTGATTTTTCAATAACATTTATTATTTTCTTACAAGTATGACCTTGAGCCCAAGGTTCATTACATTTTTAGCAAGTGTTATTTTCTTGTCTTTTAGGGACAAGGGGAGCTGAAGGTTTTTTCTTCTCCACTGGTGACTTATTTGTAGTAGGTTTTACTACCTCAACACTTTTCTTGAAGTTATTTTACCTGGTTTCATATTTGTGATTCAATAATATTTCATTGCATATATTAATAAACCCAGAAGTATTCCTGATGGCTTCAGTTCTAGCAACAATAATGTCTCTGACTAATATAGTAAATTTATATATTATTTTTTCTTTCCACTCATCATAATCCATTTTTGGATCCATGGCTTTCATGATTTTTATTACATTCATTAAAAATACCATGGGTTTATCCCTGGAATTTGGATTATATCTGGCTTTCTCATACAATCTTTGTTGAGTGATTCTAAATTTTGGGACACCAAATTGCCTTTCAATTAGTGCCTTCCATTCATTCCAGGAGTAGTTAATTCCCTCACTCAATACAGATTCAAACCATAATAAGACCACATCTGTAAATAAAGATATCAATTTTGATGTAATTTCTTCATCAGGTAATTTGTATGAAAATTTTAAGTTATCAATTCTCTGAATAAATTGTTGCCAATCAGACTTTGAATCCCTGTCAAAAGAAAGGTACTTCTCTAACTTAGGCCAGTTCTTTTGGTTAGTTTTTTCTTCCCTAACCTGAGTAATATTAAGTAATCCACTTACTTTAGAAAGATGATCATTTACTTCATCCTTTACTGATTTTAAATTCTCAGAGCCCATGACACTATTTTCATGTTCAATCATTGGTTTATCATCTGAGTTTTTCATAAAAACTTTTACTCTTTCCACATAGAAGGTATTATCCTTTACTTTATCAGTATTTTCTCAAAATGTTAGCTATTTCAATTTCTACTCTTTGTAACCTATCTTTTATTACAGGTACATGTGTTAAGGTATAATTCACATTTGAAAAAGACAATTTTACATGTCCTTCTATGGTAGCCATAATATTCTGAGGATGTTCTAATTTATCTTGTAAATTCTTAATATCTGAGTTTAATCTTTTATTTTCATTGGTTATTTCACTATTTGAATCTTCAATGATTTTTAAACTATTGGCTGTGGTACTCAATGATTGTGTGAGGTTTAAAAATACACTTTCTGTATTATTGTTTGACTATCTAGAGAATTCTTCCAATTTTTTAATTCTTAATAATGATTTGCTAATGATTTTTGATTCCATTGGATTTTATTTTAAAAAATATTCAATTTTTTCCATTTCCAGTTCAGAAGACTCACCATCAGGCTCAAGGCTTACTTCTTTGGTTCCATTTTAATGTGACTAGTATTATCCTGGTGATCAATAAAGCTATGTACATTGTCATCATGTAAAGACAAGTTTAACATGTTATTTTAAAATGAATAATTTTCTAAATCTTTATCAATTATATCCAGTAATTCACTACCAATCTCATTACCTATAAGTAATTCATTGATAGTATTATAAAATTGATCATGAGGAGATGGATGACTTACCAAGGTCTTATTCCATATCCCCTGCCTCTCCTTGCCTTTTCCCTTTAGGGGTGACTTCTGGAGCCCTACTCTGGAGGGTTGTTGTAGTTTTGGGCATACCAGTCCCACTTTCTTTGCATACTGTAATCTTTTGGTCCTCTTCTTGGGCTGGAGTTGTGGCTGTTGCCACCGTGGAACTGTTGGAGGCAACTGTTGTTGGTTGAGCTTTTATTTCCACTAGAGCTTTTTTGACTTCTATGAAACCCTTTGTGGCTCTTTTCTCCAGATTTTTCATCTGGTCTACTATGTTGTTGACTCTTATTGTTAGGGTTTTTAGAAGAGTGTATAGGGAGTGAATTTGTTCTTGCAAAGTATTTTTTGTTTTCTTTTTTTATACTTTTTTTAAAAGTCTTTCCCTTTCCTCCAGAGACATCTGTGGAGTTTTTCTGTTGGTGGGAGAATCCTGGCCCACCATTTGAACGTCCTGTAACAGGTTTTTCAGCTATAGGTCTTAAGTTATAAGGTTTTTCCTTATTACTCACAATATCATTGTTGTTGTCACACATTTTTACATTGAATTTAAATCAAAAAATTGAAATTTGAGATATATAAACATCAAAGGGAGTTTTATCAGTACTAATTAATACTACTGGAGACGATTTTGTTGCTTACCTGTAAATATTGAGTGAATTTATAAGTGCAAAAATTCAAATATGCCTTTTTGTGGTCACTTGATTTAACTGGTCTACAATATGTAGCCATGTTTTTATATTTAAAAAAGAAAATTTGTCAGTAATATTCTTTCTAAATATTAAATGAGTCTTACAAACCAACAAAAAGGGATTAAGAGTCCTGTTAAAAGAAAACAATTAATCAATTTTTATTTTCTGGTTTATTATCTGCAAAGATCACAAAATTGATTGCTCTATTGACAGACTCCCACTAAGAACACTTTTTATGTTAAATTAGTGGTATAATTGTTGATTCAATATCACAATTTTATTACATAACAGGGCTTCTTTTTCTAAAATCACTATATAAGTGACCCCAACCTGTTGTAATTATCCAAATATTTCTATAGGGATTTTATTTACTTGTAGCCTCTTTTTTCTTTTTTAATTTTTTACGTACTGGAGGATAACCAACAGAATTCTTCAGGAAAGGTCCCCAATTTTAAGGCTGAGATTAAGTACAGAGACATGAACTAGCTTTAATGGTCACGTTTCTAGAATATTTTAATGGTCCTATATGAATACTGTAGTAAAAATCCAATAAGTATTAAGATATAACTCAATATAAGGGTCTCAGTAATTTAAATCTCACTAATTATATATGGCTTACAATCTTATAGTTGGTAGAAAAAAGATTTAATAATTCAGATACTATTCAAAGACTTTATAACTACTATTGATATGTATTGTAAATTGTATTGGTTATATGTTTGATTGTAATGATAAAGAATGTAGAAAACAAGACTAAAAACTACCTCATTTTATACCCAATAACTTCCTCAATGAACACCTTGATTTAACAGCTCTATACACGGTTAATGATGCCTAATTCCAGCTAACAGACATTTCCAACAGCATAAAGAGTGACAAGTAACATAATTAGAATGATATCACCCTCTAAAATCCTGTAGTAATAGGGATAATCCATCAAAAATAAAGAATAAGCAAAAAAGAGAGCATATGCATGTAATACATTTAAATAAAAGACTAAAGAGGGAAAATTAAGACTGATTATTACTCAAAATTAAGGGGGATCAACAGTAGAAATGGTGGGGCTAATAATGACATTAAACTATGTGAAATACCCATTCAAAAACAACCAAAATTGACTGAGAAACCACTTATAAACCCAAAAAAGGGCATGAGATGTGGGGTAACTACATCCAGTCCTTGGCAAACGCTTGCATGGTTAAATCATTGACTAATTTTGGCAAATTTAAGCATGGTAGTGAATTAAAGTGCTAAGCTTGAGGTTATTAATGAAATTAGTGCATATAATAAAGGTCAATGCACCTATAATTAAATTAGGACACTAAATAAGCACCTGTCGCCTATTTTTGCATGTTTCGCCACAGTGGGCATAGAATGTGGGGTAATTATAGGGTAAAAAATCTAACCTTGCTAAAAATGAAGCTATTCACATGGGAAAAATGCAGGCAGTATGTTGCCAGTACACAGAAGCCATTTCTGGCATAAAAAACACCAAAATTGAAAAGTATTTTTTATGCATTTGAGTAGCAAAATCAATAATTCTAATTAAGACAATTTGATCTGTCAAAATGCATTTTTAATATTATTAAATTTATAGTGCATATACTCAACTTTTAAGTTATTTGAAGCACATTTCTTGTTTTTTTACATAAAAAAATGAAAACAACAGCTTTAAGTCTACTTAAAAATTATGTAGCCTTATATTTAAGGTTCTCAAGATTACCCTAACATATTCCAACTTAATATTAAGTAAATAAGACTTATAAAAGGTGGATATATGTGTGTATATAAGATGTTATAATAACATATATTGTATTTTATCATAATTTTTACTTATGTATGCAACTTGTGTAATTTGATTTATTTTTCCCATGTATAGTCCATATGTTTAACATAAACTATAAGTACTTTTTATTCAGTCCTGGGGATATCCAGGCTGACAGAAACAAAGTATGCAAGCTTATGAATTAGCATGAAATTCACTATATTATGGGGTCCAGACCACCAAATTATTTCTAAGTTAAAAAAATATGTGTCATAATTGTTTTTTGGCAATACACTCTCCTGATTTTTAAGATAAAAGGGGGTGGGGATCACTATTTTATTTCTAAGTCAGAAAAAAATTTATGATAAAAAAATGGCAATACCCTCACCTGTGTTTTATTGAAGTATGGGCATAGATTGCCAAAATTTATTTTCATTGCATAAATTAACATGTAAAAAAGTCTTATAAGATAATTAAAAAACTTAAATTAATGAGAATTCAAGTAAAAATGTGAGTGGAAATTTTTGGTGACCGAAGTCAATGAAATTAAACACAAATGTATACATGAAACTCATGAGAAAAACAAATTTTCTCATGATTACCATTATACAACACATGGCTTGATGGCTCATTAATTTAGGTAATTTGAGTATCATATATGACTTGTAAAATTTTAATTTGTGAAATAATAATAAAATTTGACAACCTTTATTACACCCCATACTTTTTTTTTCTACCTAATGTTTTTTGTTTTACCTCACCTTTTTCTTTTACCTATCAATCCTATTGACCAGCTATAAAAAATAATCAAAATTTGATGAAACTTACCAAAAATAAAAAAGTGCAATAAGCTCAGAAAATCTTACAAAAAAGTACCAAAATGACTTAAAACACTTTAAAATGCTATTAAAATGATTCTGAATTAGTTTAGTGAACAGATAGACCTAAAATAGCCCAAAAACACCTAAAATTCACTGAGAAATGCTTGGAAAATGTTTCTGTAAGGGTTTAACAAAATAAAATACATCAAAGTAACTAGAAATTTCTTGGAAAATGTTTCCAAATCAATTCCAAAAATTTTTGAAGTGATTTAGCAAAAAAATGCCAAAATGCCCAAAAATGACCAATAAACACCAAAAAGTCACTAAATCAAGAATAAATATGATAGAGAACAAGAAAAAAAAGGGGAAAGACACCACACAATATGAGGGGAAGACTTGCTAGCAAGTCTGAAACCTTGAACCCAAATTCATATAAAATTGAGTAAAAATTGAGGTAGTGATGAAACAATAATGGTTAAATAGTGAATTTACTGTGAAAAGATTTTAAAGTTACTTTGAAAATTTATTGAAGCATAGGAAATCATTGGTAAAAATAATCTTGAGGATTGAACTACAGGAATTTTTGAAGGAATATTGAAAAAATTGAACCCCACTACCCAACCAGGCTGGCACATGCAAAATATTTATAAATATCATTCTTATAAAATAATAAAAATCTCATATGGATTGAATTAAGAAATATTTTGAATAATTTTATAATATTTTTTAGCTATAATTATATATAGAAATCATCCAATATTATAAAAAATTATCCAAGAAAAAAAACATTGAATTGATGATGTTAATCAAATTTTTGTCAGTAAATATTTTCAAAAATACAAATTTGTTCTTATTGTATGAATAGATATTCTTGAAGATTTTTCAAGCTTGAAAATATTTGTGGGAGATGCAGAGCTCTTTAATATAAATTTAAAACAGGTTCAGTTAAATTTATAAGTTATAAAATTTATTATTATACATACTTCACAATTAATAAAAATATATGAGTACTATTTTTTGAAAAAATTAACTTACCATTATTTTCATTATATCAAACAAGTAAGTGTCAAAAATTTATTGGAATAAAAACTATGGCTATTAAAAAGTGTGCAACACTTGTAGGATTCTTTTTTGTTTTCACATCATTTCCCTTTCCATTCCTTATAATATAGTATATGTTTATATTATATTATTTTTTTTAATATTATTCTTCTCATTGCTTTCTTTTCTGCTCTTGTGCATCCCATGCTCCCACCCTCTAGAACCCCCTCCCTCTTTAAAATCCATATTTACTCTCCCCATTCCTCTCCCCTCCCCTACCCTTGTGCCCCCTTTCTCCACCCCTCACCATCATAACTCACCTCACCTCATGTTTTTCACCCCATTCTACCCATTTTGATACCCTCTACTCCCCTCTCTATCCCATCACACTAAAAATCACTTTTTTATCTCTCATTTCCACCTGTTTTACACCATAGGGAGCAAAAATAGTTATTTAGAAAGAAAAAGGGACGGGGTCAGACTAAAAAAGGCTTGATTGTGGTGGGGAAGAAATGTTTTGGGTGTGGAGTATAATAAGTGCATATGCAAGCAAGAGGAATGAGATGGGATAAAAAAGGTTTATTATATGGTAAAGGAGTTAATAAAAGGGTGAGAAACAAGGAAAAATGGATTATTTGGGATAGCAAGGCATTTGAAAGGGGTTAAGAAGGATAAGGAGGGAAGAAAAAGGGGTTGGGTGGGTTGAAAAGTGAATGGGGAGGGGAGGGGAGGGGTGAGAAGCATGATAAAATATTGTGGGGGGGGTGGAGAGTGCAACAAGATTCTAAGAATAGTTTTTGAAATGGGAGGAGTGTGAATAAAATTTAGAGGAGTGAAAAGCAGCAAAAGATGAGAAAAGGTCAAAAGTGTGTCAAAGGAGGCAGCAAAAAACTGAAGGTGGACTTTATTCTTTTTCCAAACAACAGAGTCCACCCTGTCAGTTTTCAGCACTTTTGTTCTATCTTATAAAATAATCAATACCTCTACTGTCTTGCTATATGTACACCTCCATCCACAAACAATACAGCTTTATTGGATGATGGCATTAAAGGCTTTAATTTATGGCAGAATACTTATCAATATACAGATATTATCCATAAAATACTATTTCACTTTCTTTGAAATTATTTTACAAAATGCTTCTGATAACTACAAATTAGATAGAAAAAATTAGGAAAATTTTTATAAAAAATTTGAAAAAATGAACATAAACTATGTCAAACTTTTCAAATAATGCTCTTATTTATTTCATGAGATGAATGTATTTGAATTTAAGCTTAATGATTAATTCTTTTGATGAGACTACAAAAATCTTTGAATTAAATTATTTAATCAAAATAAAGATTTAAAATAAATACATTTTAATGTTTCAACTTTTTGCTTGATATTTTTTTATGATTACTATAAATACATATATCAGTACCCGTAATAACTATAAATTTGAGAAAATAAAATAAGTAATATTTCTTAACATATGTACCATTATCAATTCAGTAAAAAGAATAAACCACTTGAGTCCTTTATTTTACTACACTACTTTAACTCCAATGACTATACAAGCTTTTACATCAATATATAACTTATTATTTATTGAAATTAGATTGAGCTACCAATGAGATCTGTTCTACAACTGTGTTTAAAATGAATTTAAAATATGAGAAAAAATTTGTTTTTTTAAAAATTTATATCAGATTTTCCAATTTAAAAATTAAGTGTATTTTTATATCAAAAATTTATAAATTAAATAATTTTCAGTTCCAAAAATAAATAGAGGTTATTGATCATTTTGAACAAATATTATATAAAAATTGATTGTAATTCTATATTCTATTATTATGATATGAATTTTTTTTCTGTATGATATGTTAAGAGAATTAATAAGATCAAGACTCATAAATTATAAGACTTATAAAAGGTATCAGATCTTCTGTTTTATTGAAAAAAATTTAAAGATGGAATCTTTTTTAAACACAAATTATTTTGGTGCCTCTTATTATCTTTTTTTTGGATTTATATATATAAGCTCAAGTGAAGCCTAAAAATATAACCTGGGTAGTTTTTTGTAAAAGGGAATAAATATTGTTACATAAATTGATATTTTTATGCAAGAAAAGTATAAAACTAATTTTAGTTGAAATAGCTACTGAAGAGATGAAAGATTCTCTTTTTAAATTAAATTTCATAAATATGAATTAATACTGTTATATATTCTCCATAATTCAATTAGTATAAATATTAATATTGTCTTTTTTCTAATAAAATTTCATATTGATTTTATATTATATACTTTTACATTGGATAGCACCATAATATAAGGCTAAACTATCAGTGTAAGTATCATATTTCTAATAAATGATTGATAAATCCTTAAGCCATATAATTTTACTTGAGAATAAGTTTTTAATTTTGATTTGTGAAATAATTCTTATAATTCATTTTTCTGGAAATTATAAGTGTATAGCTGATCCAGTTTATTTATTCATATTTGAACACTATGAAATTGAGGAACTATATCTATTAATTTAGAATATGAAGTAAGGCTTATATTAACCATAATTTAGTCTTTTTAATGCTATTCTTTTCCCATAGGGATATTTAAAAATACCTATTGTATATCTTGTACAAAATAAACATCATATAGTCAATCTTCAATGAGAAACTGATAGAATGATAAAAAACACCACTTCCACCTAATACAGAAAGTCCTTGAAAAATATTAAAGTCTAAAATTAAATTTTAAACACCTCTTTTCACCACCAGAAATTTTTTTTAAATGTGTGGTTTATATTGCCTGGTGAGAACTTTTATTATCCCAAAAAATAATATTCAAGCACACTTTAGATTTAGAATTACATTTTGAAGAATTTTATATTTTATATTTATTTTATCTTTAAGATTTATTTTAGTTTATATGTCTTTTTGTCACGTCAAAAATTTACAGAGTAGTGATTAATTTTTAAATTCATGAAATAACTCTATAAACTCATAATATTCTCATGAAATGGTGATAAAATATATTACAAAAATTTTAATAATCTCAGCCATGTATTTCTTTTAATAAGGTTATAATATAAAATTCTTAGTATTTGAGGAATATATAGAATTGTAAAAGGCAGAAATTAATTTTATTTTACTTTTAATCATCCATTTGAATTTGAAAATCTCAAAAACTGGATTTAACTCTACTATCATAAGAAATGGACTTCCTTCAAGAAATATATACAAATAATATTTAAAATAATAGTTCTTAGTATAAAGAAGGTGTGAGGATTATTTACTGAGTCAGAAATCAGGAAAAAAAAGATTCCTGTATTTGAACTCTTTAGTTGTGTCTGTTTTCCACTGAATTCTAGGATATAAAATTTAAGAATTTTGATGGTTCGCTAAGTTTTTTAGATAAATTAATTTAACTTGAAATAAATATAATGCATATTCAAAAATTATAAATTTAAATCAAAGAAAAAATCAGTTTATACAGTCCAAACTTAAAAATAAAAGTTTCAAATTTTGAGTTGACAGGATTTTTCAACAAAATCAGTCATTGATTGTGTTTTATATGTTTTTCAAAAAAATTAATGAAATAATTAAGCAGGTTAAAAGTGTTTTGTTTGTAATGTATAATACAATTCTCAATCCTTTTATTGATCAATTTCCATTCAAAATTAACATTTAATTATGTTTCATTAAAAAATGCTGTGAATTAATCTGATTTTTAAGCTCACCTTATTTTATTTCTATTAATTGTGCATAAAAATCTCAATATCCTTTCAGTAAAGATCCATCCATCCTTGGAAAAGAGTGCAAGATGAGTTCAAAGTAAAGCTCAGTATGAGTTCAGTATGGGTTCAGTATGAGTTCCATCTGAGTTCCATCTGACTTCAAGTTAAGGACTTGCTAGCAAGTCCCCCCCAATTATTGTGTGGTGAGGGAAATAAGAACATATAAATCAGCAATCAAAGAAAAAGATGATAAAAAATATAAAAAAAAGGGGAAAAAAAAGAGACAAGAACAAAGACATTTCAATTAGAAATTAAATTTAAAAAAATGGGAAAGTGACTTACTTTGAGTGCCGAAGTGAGAAGTATCCAAACCAACAATGAATGTTGGAAGTTAGAGATTAGGAGAAGATGAAATATCTTAGTGAGACATAACCTTACAAATGTTATGTGTTTGAAAATTTTATGTGATTTCAAGTCTGGGAGCTGAACCAAAACAAATGAAACTGAGAAACTGGGGAATCTCATAGGCCAAAATCATTACACAAAAAAAAATTGTAAATCAGTTAAGCAAGGCCCTTAAAATGAGAAAGGGTTATTGGAAGTATTTTAGCATGCATAGAACTGGGTTGAGATGATGAAGTACTGCTAGATTCTATTGGTGGAGGTGGATCAGGAATCTCATCTTCATAAAGCTCATTCCATCCATCTTTTAAGTTAGCAAGAAGATTGTGTAATATAAGACAAGCAGTAATCCAGTTTACAGAAACCTTCATTTCTTTTTTTTATGGAGTGTAATCCTTAGTTCTTTTAGATAATAAAATCAGCCTTTCAGTATCCTTATTCCATTCTCAATCCTTACACAAGATTTTGCTAGATGAGTATTGAATCTTGATTTTCCAATTTCTTCATCACGAGTCCCACAAAAATAAGGGATGAGATAAGCACCATTTGATTGATCAGATTTTGCTAGAAGATATTTATTTTCATCAAAAAATATTGAGGATGGTGAGAAATATTCATTTGACAAAATACATAGTAATTTTGGCGAGCACCAGGGAATCCGGGATGAAAAGCAATGAATTTCTTGTTAATATCAAAAACCAATTAAAGAGTAATTGAGTGCCTGAAAAAAGGAAATAATTAATATGGGATTTGTTTTAAACTATAAAATGAAAAAAGATTACATTTTTTTGTGATAAAAATAGTTATTTCCATCTCTGGCAGGTTTTTGACTCAAAGGTATGGTGGTACCATCAACAAAACCAATGCAGCCAATAAAACCTTCTTTTTGCATTACCTAATAGCTCTCTAACCTTTCTTCTTTATTGGAAAATTACAGAAGTTTATCTTCAAGAGAAAGAATTTTAGTTATGACTTGCTTTGTATAAAGGTGAACTGTTTCTTGACTAATCTGGAAAAGTTTTTCAAGACAGGCTAATGCTGCATCATTACCATTTGAGCCAAAACAGAAAAGTGCCACTGATATTTGAATAGCTTGATCTCTTTGAGGTAAATGAGTGTTATTTTTGAAAATTTAATGATCTGGAATCTATTCAAGTAAACTAAGAAAGCCAGGAGAATTTGTATGAAACATCTGTCAAAAGCTAGCTTCAGGAATGTTGGAAAAAACATCAAGGTAATATCAAGGTTGGTGTCATATGGAAGATGTTCTAGTAAATAAAAATGGTGGTTCTCCAACATGTCAAACATAAAATACAAGTCAAGCTCTGCATCAGAATTGGTATCAGAATTAACCATTAATTCAAGAGCTACAGCTGCAGCAGTGATCTCAAGTTGATGGAAGACTGAAAGTGGCATGTTATGTTAGTGAGAAGTGGTAAGGATTAAGGGTAAGTTTATGATTATGGGTTTGATTAAGCTCTTGTAAGTCATATACCTTGCTCATATAAATAAGCCCTTAAGGATTAAGTAAAAAAAATCTAAGTGCTGGCGCTTTTGTACCTAGTTCTGCCTAATCATGATGATGAAGGGAAGTGTTTTGATGTCTTGTTTAACCCAAAAGAAGATGTGTAGGGGACAAATACAATTTCAAAATAAACTGGAAGGAACTTTCCTGAAGGCTTAAATTGATGAAGGATTCATTCTGCAAATCACTCACATGTATAGGACATAAAACATTGGACCATATACTTTTAATGTAGGCTGCTTCATTATTGACACCACAAAGAATAAAAAAATGAAGAAATGTAAAAAACAAGACAGGAATCAATTCCCCTAGATTACCTTTCCCTAAAAGATAATTTCAGCATTCCTAAGGAAAACAGCATCAGACCCAGTAAATAAATCACATGCTTCAGATTTCAACAACTGGGCCACACTGCATTCAGATGCCCAATGAAAACCCCTGTGATTCCTCCCAGACAAAAATATTAGTTAGTCTGGAAAATTTCAATCAAAAGTAGTTTCAACAACATCCAACCTGTGGGAGAACCATCAGTCCAGGCCCTTGAAGGTAGATTTCCTCTCACACCAATCACTGGCCTTCAGAAAAATGGATTATTTCAATACAATAATCCTCAGCCTCCAATTTCTCCACAACAAGGAATAGTAAAAAATCAACACCCACAATATGAAAGACCTACATATGACCAACATTACCACTTGACTAAATAAGAAAGGATTTCTAATAGTTTATAAGCAAGATTCTTAAAAATAAGAGACAAAGACCAAGAAACAGCCACATATAGCTCCAGCTCAACTTCTGGTTGTGACCCACAAGCACCCATTCTTGACTCTGGGGAAACTCACTATGTAAAAGTATCAACAGACAGGTTAGTGTATTCTGTAAAATTCAAAAATCCCATCCCCCTCAAAGTAGAAACAAGTGGCCATTCTGATTTCCTTACAGGAAATGGCTCACTGTTACTCCCAGGGGTGAATTTTCACACAGTGAAGATCCATGAAATCAACATTTTCTCAACTGCATCTGGAACCCTCATATCACTACCATCACTACTCATCTCAGGTGTTTGTTTGTCTTTAAAAAACTCAAACTTTAACATATTAAACTCTGAAGTCAACTTAATAGTTACAGAAAAACTCCACAATAGAAGATGGAACCTACCTTTTTCTTTCTCCTCCAATTTCATTAGATGTGGTGCTGTATATAGTGGTATGGATAGATCTTCTAGTAATGCATTTTCAAAATTCTTTCTGCATTCTTTAATGAGTTCAAATAGTATAAAACCATCTGAGAATAGAAAAACAAATATACTCAGGCACAACAATGATCCAATACTAAGTTATTGGGACCAATTTTTTTTTCAAAAAAGTATTAGGGCCATCCAAAAAATGGCCCATCACCACATGGCCATTTTACTCCCAAAAAGACTCTCTACTGGCACAATTGGATGTGATGACTTCCAAATATGCATATCTGAATAATGTTCCAGATTAAATCCATCTGATAGGAATCCATATATTTCAGAGATATGGACTGCTGATCTAGTAGGACCCATGGATAAATCAAACTTAAATAATGGCTTTTATTTACTTACCCTTGTTGAAAATGTGTCAGGCTTTGTTTTTTCTAACATACTGACAATTTTTTTTATTTAAACATGATAAAGACTCAAGCAGGACAAATTTCCAAAATTACTAAGGCCAGATAACAGAGGGAAATTTTTAAACAGAAAAATGGAAACATTCATTAAAAAAAGGTATGGTTCATTAAAAATTGCTTCCTTATTCTCATAAACAAAGCTTTCTAGTAAAAATATACAATAAGACTGTATAAAAGATAGGCAGGACATGCCTTTCTGATATTCAACCCCCAAGATCTTACTGGGGGTCCAGTTTTGTTTGGAAATCATACACACATAACAAGCTTCCCAAAACTAAATAACCAACAAAAAACCATTTGAATAAATGTTTGCTAGAAAACCTAATTTATAACACCAAAAAGTTTTTGGAGAAAAAGCATTTGTTGATGTAGCAAAAGGCAATTTAAAGAAAATATATGATTGATAAAACCGATGTAATGTCATTTGGTATCTAGAGGAATTAAAGTTTTGGATCTTTATTAAAACAAAAACAGCTAGCTACTACAAATCTGCATGGACAGTGTTTAACTCCAACAATATACTAAAAAATAAAAAAATTAAATCAATGGGAAAACAAAATGAGAAAAGGAAGGTGAATTATTTAATTAATTATTTAACACTTGGATATTACAAAGTCGAGAAAAAATTGATTTAAAAGATGAAACCATCAGTGATATACAGCAATCCTGAAAAAATATAGCACTGGAAATTCCAACTACTTAAAATCAGGAAGTTTCCCAACCAGATAAACAAAGATGGTCCAAAGAATGCAAAGAATAAAAGAAAAAATTATCAAAAATAAAGGTATTGTATGAAGACAATCTAAAACCAGGGACCAAAGTCCTGGATGAAAAATGGCTCTTTGCCAAAAAGTATGATGCTTCAGGAAACATAACAGAATTAAAGGCCAGGTATTATGTATAAAGGCGATTTAATAAGTGGTAAGAAATAGACTTCAATGATAAATTTTCAACCAAATTCAAATTATTAGCTCTACATATATTACTGATTGTTTCAGGCTCAAATAACTGGCCCATTTATTCTCTTGATGTTGTAGCTTCTTTTCTGAACTCCCCTATTGAAGAATAGGTATGGGTAAATTCCTCACAAGGATATTGAAGGTAATCAGGAAAGTAAATGTGACTCATGAAAGCACTCTATGGAATTCATCAAGCTTCCCACTTCTGGTGGAAATGCTTTGCATCCCACATAGAGGCTATAGGATATAATTTAAGCTACTACAACCATTCCGTGTATGTAATGACCACTCAGAACAGCCATGGAATTTTCTGGATCCATTTTTAGAATAGAATACTCAATTGAAACTCATTAACGACTCTTCATAAATTTCAAAAATTTATAGACATGAGGCTTGATATAAAATTGAACAAAAAAATTACAGATATTGTTGGGGTTGAAATGATTTTTGTGTGGACAGTCTTCTTTATCTCAACAAAAATTAATACAAAAACTTCAAGATAAATACATCAATTCAAAACTTATGAGGATAAAGCTTCTGCTTCCAACCAATGTACCTCTGTTTACAAAAAATGACAATGAAAACAATACCAATCTATTTCTTGCAGAGGTGGAGAAGGAAGTTTTGGCATGGCAGGATATAGGAGTCAGGACTGGGGAAAGTTGAAGATTGAAATGGTTAAAAGGTGGCCTACTACTTTCTCAATGTTGGATCTTCATGGGATTGCTAGGAAGTGGGAATTGAAAGGTGGTTTAACTTCTCTTTCTCAGTATGGGGAATTTATGGAGGAGTTTGGGGAGGCTCTGAATTATCTGGCATATAATGATCTATTACCACATGAAGATGGGGCCAAGTATGTATTTTGGAGTGCCATAGGTAGGGATGTAAAGGTGGAGGTTATGGAGATTCTTTTCAAGGCTGACTTGATGAAGACTCTTCCAAATGGGGAAAATAGGATTCCTGGTATGGCTATTCTGAAGGAGGTTATTTTGGTATATTTGGATGGTATGAAGTATAGGGATGTGGAATCTGGAGAGGAAATCCTTCTGGATGGAGAGGTTCAGGAGACTGTGGTGGAAAATTCAGTTTCTGGGGAGGTGTTGCAGCCATCAATTTTGGGAGATGGGGACTCTGATGATGTTTGTGAAACTGATTTTTCTTTTCCAAAGGATGTAATGGGATCTCTGGAATGTGCTTCACTAGATGTTTTGGAAATGTACACACTGGAGGATCAGTGTATTTCCTCAAGTTTGGGTGAATTATGTGGGAAGGAGGACTTTTCTGGTCATGAAGAAGGATTTTGGGATATTGAGAAGGAATCTGTGGTGGATGAATGGTTGCTGTGGGATGATTATTTTTCTTTCTCAAGTTCAGATAATGGCTTATTGGAGGAGGATGTATCAGTTGAATTTTTGGATGGACAGATGGATTCTGTCTTGGATCTTTTTCTCATAGAGGAAGATTATTTTCAGGTGTTTCCCTAAAAATCTGAAGCTCTCTGCTTGGAGGAGGATTTTTATTTTGATGTTATGGATGTTATTCTGGAGGATTTTGCAGATTCAAAGCAAGATCCCTGTAGGGAAGAGGAAAATTGTGATGTTTTGGATGTCACTGGTATAGAGGTTGATTTTAAGGATGTGGTGGAGGTTCCAGATGTTTCACAGGGTGGAGAATTTATTGATTCTGCTAATGTGAACTATGGTAGACTCAGTGTATGGAGGAGGATGGAAGATTTGTTTGGAAGTCTGATGTTGGGATATCAGAATTGAAAGAGGAGCTTAGGGGGTTCAGGCCCTAGGGGCAAACTTATTGGTTTCAACCTTTGGATTTCAAGAATCTGATTCCTCTGAAATTAGGATAAACTACTTAATTTGTTTTGGTTTTGCTTAATTTGGCCTCTATGTATTTGTTCAGGATTTTTTTTGTTGTGTCCAATTCTTATCAGTCTCTCTGGTTCAAGTCTCTATATAAGAAACAGAAATAATGAAAAAAAATCTTAGTATAATGAAGATGGAAGAAAAGAAAAATTCAAGTGAAGATGGATATTTTATTTAAAATAAAATGAAGATAAAAATGAAGATTATTGGTTTTATTTAACCTCCAGCATGAGTTTAAACTGCAAAATTTTATTTCTAAATTGGATTTTATTTTGGCTTTCAAGAATTTAATGGTTTTTTAATGGTTTTGGTTTTTTATGGGAGAAGATTTGTGTTGGAAAATCCTTTTTGTTAGAAGGTACCCAGGGGTGGGGCTTCTAGATTTTATTTTGGCAAGTGCGGGGGTAACTGATGGGCAGGCTGCTCTATCAACAGTTACCCCAGATTGTCTGTTTCCAACCCCTTCTCTTAATTTTGTTGAATTCTAGTATTGGTTTTTTTCTTTAACAGGTTTTTAGTCCACCATGACTTTAAACTGGAAATTCTTTTGGTCTTCAAGTGCTGGACCCCTCATGATAATTGGTTTTTTTTTCTGTTGAATGTTGTGTTTGTTAGAAAGTACCTAGGGGGGGCTTTTAGGTTTTATTTTGGCAAGTGTGGGGGTAACTGATGAGCTGGCTTCTCTGTAGAACAGTTACCCCATAATGTCTGTTTCAAGTATTTTGTTTTTCCTAGTTGAATCCTAGTTCTGGTTTTTGCTATTCAGGTTTTAGTCCACTATTACTTTAAACTGGTTCTCGACTGGCTTCTTTATTTCCTTGGAGTGTCGGTGGATCACTGGTGGTCTCCCATCATTTTTACTTATTGGAGGGAGCCCACCCAGTGATCTTTTCTGTTGACCTGGAGCTGGCTTTGCTATGTGGCTCTAGGGTGTTGGCTGTGAAAGTGGTGGATTCAAGATTTTTTTCTTTTTTTCTCTTTTTTTCTTTTAATTTTTTATGGAGGCTATGTTTGTTCAAAGGCTCAAGATAGGGCTCTGGCAATGTTTTTGGTAGAAGAGGAGGAGTCAAAATAAAAATTAGAAATTAAATTTTTTTTAGGTGTGACCACATCAAGGTGCACTTGGATGTGGGTAAGGTATCAGGGGATCAGCTCATCAATTGGCTGGGGGATACCATTTTATTTTGTTTTATTTGTTAAAGGAGGTTAAATGTTTTGGCTTTGATGGTTTTTGGTTTGGGGATTTATGGGCTATATCTTCAAGAATTTTTTTCTGGAAGGTCCTTCAAGACTTCAAGCTGAAATTTTTTAATTATGGGATATATCTTCAAGATTTTTTTTTCTGGACAGTCCATCAAGACTTTAAACTGAAAATTTTGTTAGTCCTCCATCCTCCAAGACTTAAAACTGGCTGGTTGTTAAAGATTTATTCAAGAATTTAATTTTACTACTGTGGATCTAGTAGTCCTCCAAGACTTTAAACTGGCTGGTTTCAAGATTTTGTCAAGAAGTAGTCCATCAAGACTTTAAACTGAACACTGTGTTAGTCTCCCAAGACTTTAAACTGAGGATTGTTGATGGTGTAGTCCCCCAAGACTATAAACTGAGGAATGAGTTTTGTTGTTGGAGTTGGCTTGAAAGATTGGCAGAGGGTATCCACAGGGGGAGACTTTGAATTTAGCAAAGGCAAGTTTGGGGGTAATTGATGGGCTGGAAGCTCTATTCACAATTACCCCAGAATTTTAGTTTTTTCTCTGTGTCTTAATGTGGTTGATCTCTGGTTCTGGGTTTATGGTTTAGGTTTTTGAGTCCCCCAAGACTATAAAATGAGGATGGTCCCCCAAGACTTAAAACTGAGGGTTGTTTGTGGTTGCATCCTATAGAGGGTGTGGTCAATTTTTCTTTTTGAATCAAGCTCAAGTACTAGTGGAATTACAGAGGGAATCAAGAGATGAAATGAAGTGTTCAGAATTAGCCTTGAACTGGTGGATGAGGTGCCTTCTTTTCTCAATGTCCTGTGGATCTCTAGCAGGAGTGGATTTGAAGTAGTGAAGCAGAAGTTGTTTCTGTTGAGATGTGTGTTGTTGGAACTTGGCCTTAATTGTGAGCAAGTGGTTTGGTGTTGGTGGTGCAATGGATCCTACATTGTCATCATCACTGTCAGAAGATGGAGGAACTGAGAAGTCATCAGTTTTAAAGTTGAAGGAAGAAATGAAAGTTCTTTACCATCAGATGGACCAGGGATGGTGGAACTTGCTCTTTTATGGGTTGTGGCACTCTTCTGGGAAGGATGTAGCTTTTTGATTAATCTGGGTATCAGGATGGATGGCCTAGATCTTTTGGTGCTGGTAGAAGATGGACCAGGTTGAGGTGGAGGCAAAGCTGTTGCAGAGGATAATGGACCAGGTCTGTAGCAGGTCTTCTTTCTGGAGTGGCAGACATCAAAGGATGTTCTGTATGGATGGGCCGGAGGTGTGATGGTGCAGATTAGATTATTGTCAATGCAGTGTTGGAAAAGACCCATTTCAGAGGCAGATTTGGGAAGAAGGTTGATCATGGTGGATTGGGGAAGAAAGAATGTGGACATTCTCAATTGGAGGGAGGATGTGGTCTTCCAACATTGGCAGGGGCCTTTGTTGTGCTGTTTGGTGCTGCTTGTGCATGTCTTAATTGACATTGGTTGAAGAATTAGGTGTTCTTCTGGATTTATTCCGTGAATATTTGGACTGCGGGTATGTTGGTACTACCATTGGATAGCCCCGGTTTTTCTCTATATTTCATGTCTTGAGGACATTTTTCATATTCTAAGGTTTAAGGGGTCATTTCCTCATTTTTCATTATAAAAGATAGCTGTTTAATTTTGTTTTTCGCGTTTTACTGGCTAACCTTAAGTCTTAGGGTTAATTGCTTAGTACCATTAGATAGGGCTAATTTTGCTCTACGTTTCATGTCTCAACGTTTTCATAGCTTAATTTTGTGTTTTAAGGGTTTTAGTAGTTGTAGTGAATTTTTCTAAGTAGATTAGATGCTTTTATTGGTTTTCTGGCTTCAGAGAGGCCAGGCCGCTTCAGGCCGCACCTCTGACGTCGGGCGGCCCACCTGCCTCTGTTTTTGAAGGTTGGGGAGCGCTTCTGGAGGGTTTTTATTCAATTTGGCTGGTACAGGTGCCAAAGGTGGTCTGTGCACTGGCTGTATGATGCGTGTGTGGGAAGATTTTTAGGGGAATCATCTGATCTCTTTAACTCATCGCCTCTCTGTTCCTCACTGTCTCATTGGCTTGTGTTTTGTTGGCATATATTACTGTTCATTTCAACTCTTTCTGGTAGTCTGTCTGGGACTATTATCTTCACTTTTAAAGACGTCAAGAGTGTTTAATTAGAGGGTTTAGCAAACAGTTCTCCAATTTGCTGCAACAGGTAAATCTCACTTGTTTTTCTAAAGGGACAGGGGTTATTATTTCTGGTTTTTCTCCAACTCACTTGGTCAAGGCCTATAGCTAGCACTATAGGATTGTCTACAACGGGTAAATCCTTGACTAATTTTAGGCAAATTTAAGTGTGGTGATGAAATAAGATGCCAAGAATGAGGTTATTAATGAAATTAGTGCATATAAACAGGGTCAATACATTATTAATTAAGCTAGGACACTAAATAAGTGCCTCTCACCTATTTTAGTGTGTTTCCCCACAGTGGGCGTAGAATGTGGGGTAATTATAGTGTGAAAAAGCTAAATTTGCTAAAAATGAAGCTATTCACACGGGAAAAAAATCAGGCAGTATGTGGCCAGTACACAGAAGCCATTTCTGGCATAAAAGACACCAAATTTGAAAAGTGTTATTTTTATGCATTTAAGTAGCCAAATCAATAGTCCTAAATGAGACCAATTGAACTGTCAAAGTGCAAATTTGATATTCTCAAATTTATAGCACATATAATCAACTTTTAAGTGAAATAAAGCACATTTCTTGTTTTTTACATAAAACAATGAAAATAACAGCTTTAAGTGTACTTAAAAATTATGTAGCCTTATAATTAAGGTTTTAAAGGTTACCCTAACATATCCCAACTTAATATTAAGTACATAAGACTTATAAAAAGTGGATATATGTGTGTATATAAGGTGTTATAATGGCATTTTTTGTGTATTATCATAATTTTACTTATGTATACTGTTTGTGTACTCTAATTTATTGTTCCCATGTATAGTTTATGTGTTTAACATAACTTATAAGTACTTTTTACTCAGTCCTTGGGATATATAGGCTGACACTTTAGCTTATATGTCTTTTCAATGATCTTTATGAAGAAGAGGATCCCAAAACTGCACCAGCTCTCCCCTCCCTTGAATCACAAAACATTCTTTCCACAAGCATACACTCTGTCATTATGCCAATCACCCATGAAAATTTTGAAACACAACCCTTTTAATTATTTTTTTTCATACTCTCCAGACTTTAAGCTTGTGTGCTTTATTCATTTGGTTTTGTGGTTTTGTGTTTTGGATATTCATTTTTATTTTGAATTTATGCTGAATGTCTCTTTTTTGGATTTCTCATTTGTTTTCATTCACCAGCTCAACATGAAATCACATATTTTCTGCAATAACGTAATTTTTCACTGTTTCTTATTTTCATTCATCCCTAATATACTTTCCTCCTCTCCACAAACATCCCTCAAACAAATTGGTTTTATTTATTTTCACATCTCATCTCTCCAGGTAAGTCATTTTATTTATTTATTTGATTTTTTGATTGCTATTTTTAATTTTTAATTTTTTTTTCTGTTTTTTCTTTATTTTTTGTATCTAAATTTTTTTGTAAGCAGTTATTTTTGATTTTTATGGTAAAATTAAGCTTTTTTTTCTCTCCCTCTTTTCTTTCTTTTTTAGCTTCATCACCCTACTCATCATTCCTCCTTGGCATGGTCATTACCCCCCCTTTCCCCTATTTCACTTTTTTTTGGTTCTATTTCATTAAAACACACACATTGCACATTTTTTATACATTTCATTTACTCCATATTCAATTTCCCCCAAATTCCAACATCACTCTTTCTTGCTCTATTCTTCCTTCTTTTCAATAAAGGTAAATTTCATCTCCTTTTTTTATAACTAAATGATATCTCTTTCCTTCTATGAAAATTTTACACCTAAATATATGCATGACTCTTATCTGGATAACAGTGGACTTATTAAACTCTTCTTGTTATCATCTCCATTACCACTTTTCAAGTTTTTGTAAAATTTTGAAAATCAGACTCGTAATTAGGGTTAGGTTTATTTGAATCTAATTTTCTTTTTAGTGAATATTCTCCTGAAGGATACCTTTCATTTCACACAAACAGATTTGAATTTGGTTCAGTGGTTGCTGAGATATTGATCTTTAAATTTGAGCCTTTTTTTCCAAATTTAATTTTTTTATTTAATATTTTAATGAAATAAATTAGGGTTAGTTTTATTTAAATCACATGTCCTTTAACTGAAGATTCTCATGAAGACTATCTCTCATTTCACACAAACAGGTTTAAATTTGGTTCAGTGGTTGCTGTGATTTTGACCTTAAAAGTTGAGCCTTTTTATCCAAATGTTACTCTATTTATTTTATGTTTTAATATTGCATAATCAGAGAACAAGGCTTCTGAAACTCTTATCTGATTATTATCTAGGCTTATATCTCCATCTTGTTGGAATTTTCATCATCAATTTTCAAATTTTTGTGTGATCTCAAAAATCAGAGTCAAAATTAGGGTTAGGTTTATTCAAATCTTATGTTTTTTTAGATGAAGATTTTTCTGAAGTCTATCTTTCATTTCTCATAAATGAATTTGAATTCAGTTCAGTGCTTCTGAGATATTGATCTTTAAAGTTGAGCCTTTTTTCTAAATTTCATTTAATTTATTTCATGTTTAGACCAGGATTTGTTAAAGGTTATTCTCTTGGTATGTCTGATAATATATGTTTCATTCTTAAAATCACATCACTCATTTTATTTCCATTGGCATCTATTCTTTACTTAAAAAAAGTTTCTCAAGTTCATCACCAAACAACCAAAGCTCCACCTGGCTTGGAATCTTGTCAAGAGTTCACACATTTTGGATGTTCATTTCAAATCACTGAAAAATTAATCCACAGAATAAACAAGGTAAAAAAAAGAAGGTAAATGTAACAAATATAAAAAAACTTTATGTAGATCAAAAAATTATGGGGATGAGTATATTCATCAAATATTTTATATTTTTTCATAAAATTTTTATAAATAACTCTTATATTTCAAATTCCTAAAATAAAGTAATGGGCCAACAACACTGTGTTGTATAAATGGGAATCATGACAACATTTTTTTTTACATGAGGTTCCTCAGCCTACACTTGTGGAAAGTCCCAAACATTTGTTTCTAGATGTATCCACATATCGGCTAGAGGAATTGTCATTACCTTAAAACTAGGTAAATTGATATATATTAGTTGTTTATATATTAAATTTAGGTGATTTTCACCCCTTACTTCAATTTTATGCAGGGGAAGGTATTGCCAAATTTTCAAATCTGACATGTGAAATTGATGACTTAGAAAATTTTTTTGGTGATACCCACCCCTTGCTTCAATAAAATTCAGGGGAGGGTATCGCCAATTTTTTAAAACAGTTATACAGTTTTTTTGACTTGGCTGTATTTAGAAAAGTAAATTTAATTATTTGAATGTAAAGAAGAAAAAATGTATGAGTTTTTCAAATTTTTGCAAAAAGAAATCACCTAGGATCAAGACCTTTAAGAAGTCAGCACATATGAAATTATCACCAAAAAGAAATAAAACAAAATTTATTTAACCAAACAAACAAATAATCTAAAATGTTGCAATAAAATGTTTCACATCTCAGTGAGGCATGTGTTCTAAGGATTGATTATTAGCTTTAATGCATTCTATAAAAAAAACTTTTTAAAAAACATAAAAAAAACTAGTTATCAAGCATTTTCATTAAGCATTCAATATCCTCAATAGATTTATTAGCTTTAACACATTCTCTCAAGAAATCTTTCTTTTTTGAACCATCTTCAAGTTGATACTTGAGTTTCATTTGATCCAATAGGAAATTGTACTCAAGAGCCTTCTCCTCTTTCTTTATCTCAAATTTCTTCTCCTCCAATTCATGTTCCCTCTCATCCCTCTTTAGATAAAGCTCAAATTTCTTCTCCTCCAATTCTTGTACCCTTTCATCCCTCTGTAATAAAAGCTTGAATTTCTTCTCCTCCAAGTCTTGTGCCCTATCATCCCTTTGTAAAGAAAGCTTTTTTTGATTCTTTTGAAAGTTGAGAGTATCTCTTGCAACTTCAACTTTACCTAGATTGAAAAGGAATATTAACAAAAGAAAAGAAAATCTCACTTAATTATTAAGAGGTATGCTATCACTTACTAGATTCAAGTTTCTCCAGAAAATCATCAATGGAAGAAAAAGGGGTTTGGGAAAAACAATCTCTGTTTTGCTTTCTTGGACTGTTGAAATTCAAAGTAGTTGATGGTCTTTGCTTTTTTTTGTAGGTAACATTTTCCTCTTCATCATTGATTCTAGCTTCAGACTTACTTTCTTGAGGATCCTGGGTTCATTCATTAGCCTTTTTAGAAATAAAAAAATATGAAACAACTAGAAAAGAAATAAAAACTTACTGGAGTGGGATCATGTTGGTTTATATCACCATAAGGATCTATTGGAAAGCTATCTAGATTTGTTGAATTTAGAACAGGGGAGGCTTGAGTGGCAGAAGAGGATGGGAAAAGATTTTTTTTGACATCATGTTTGGAGATAGCATCTTCACCATCCAAAATGTTTGCAGGATTAAAATCAGCTTTCTCTCCAAAAATAGCATCCATATCTTTAAAGTATGGACATAAAGATTCAAGTTTATCATCTATGGATTCTATGCCCTTACTGATATTGATGTCAGTAATACCAAAACCAGTAGAAAATGAAAATGTCTTTGCTTTCTTGTATTTGGCTTGGTAATTTTTGAAATGCTCAGACATCTGTTTAGGTAAAAGATCAATCCTTCCCTTTGTCTTATTTCATAATTCATTGGCCATTAGAAGATAGCCATTGAATTTTGATGCAGGGGGCCGTCCTACTTTAGTTTAATTCTCAGTATCAAAACAAGAATCATAATTAGTTTTTATTCTTAGCCAGTTGATAAGTATGAGTTGATCATCTTTTTTTAGTTGAATAGTATTTGATTTCTCAGCTGAGTGGGGGAAAGAGGGAGTAATGAGATTTTATGAACAACTGGGGGAAGTCTGCCTTTGAGAAAATCTATGATGACAATTTACACAAATATATAAAAAAGCATACTATTTAAGTCCTTTTTAAAAAATTTATTAATAAAAATATCTGCACATAATTTTAAATTTTCTAGACAAAGGTTGATATTGAGCCCTTATCAATAAAAATTTCTCATTGTTCCTTGGAATAAAAAAATATAAGACAATGTTCAAAAAAATTAATGCAGGAGAAAATATATATATATTTTTCATAGGGGGAAAAAATAGTAATAATTTTTTTTTTACATTTATGCTATTGAAGAAACTAATTTTAATATATTGGCACAAAACTTTGGCTCTAAAATAATGCACATTCTTCAGTTATCTATCTGTATTTAGTTATTATTAAAATG
Source organism: Hemileia vastatrix (assembly GCA_030280995.1). NCBI lineage: Eukaryota > Fungi > Basidiomycota > Pucciniomycetes > Pucciniales > Zaghouaniaceae > Hemileia > Hemileia vastatrix. Next base: position 4,442,302 of record JASXTE010000002.1, on the reverse strand, counting down.
TGAGTCAACATTAATTGTTAACATACATGAAAAATTGAATTTTGAATATTCATCCAATATTTTATATATTCTCTACATTATTCTCTTTCAAAACTTTGAAGTCATCCTCTCATTCTTTAAACTACCACCATGACCATAAAATTCATTTTATTAAAATGTCAAATTTAAGATGCATTGGAAAATTCTCTTTAAATTTTAAACCTATTTTTCCAATGGAAAGATCAGTATTTAATGAAGTATCCACTTCAGTTATTATGCAATGAGAAAGATCTTTAGTTCATGTTTTTAGATTATTCAAAGAAGGAGAAGAAAATCCTATTGGTGATTTTTCTAACAAACAGAGCTGCCAAATTGGACAACTACTTGGAGAAATTGGATCTGGATCTCAAATCTGTCTTCTTCAACAATGAAGATATTTGATGTCATCAAATTGTTTTTTGGTAAAAGTGTCCAGCACAAGTTTGGCCAAACTTGTGCTGGACACTTTCATGAGGAACACCTCACTTTTCTTAAAAAAACATGCACCTAATCAACTTCATATAGCAAAAGTGTCCAGCACAAGTTTGACCAAACTTATGCTAGGCACTTTGGTCTTGTACAGTAACTTATTACTTTAAGGAAATTAAAAAAAATAGGCTAGAACATGAAGATATTTGGTGTCATCAAATTATTTTTTGGTAAAAGTGTCCAGCACAAGTTTTCCCAAACTTGTGCTGGACACTTTTATGAGGAACACCTCACTTCTCTTAAAAAAACATGCACCTAACCAACTTTGTATAGCAAAAGTGTCCAGCACAAGCTTGGCTGAACTTGTGCTGGACACTTACCAAAAAAAAAATTGATGCCATCAATGATTTTCATTATATGGCCTATTTATTTTGGTTTTCCTTGCAATTTTTAGTCACTGGTTTTGTCCAAAGTGTCCAGCACAAGTTTGGCTGAACTTGTGCTGGAAACTTTTACCAAAAAGAATTTCTTCATTAATTTCCATAACAACCTTTCAAGTTATACACTTTAAGGATTATTTTTATTTAAATATAAATATTTTTTTAATTGAGTAACTGAAAATTTTATTTTCAATAGCCTGTAGGTCTTATATTTTAGGTAAAATAAAAAAAATCATACAAAATTTAGTTTTACTAAGACTTAATAGATTTGAAGTGAGAAGTGACTATATACTTTTTAAAATTTGAAAATAAGAATGGCATAAGTTATTTCAATCACTATAATTATTAATATTTGTAATCAAAAAATTTGCTAAATTTATCTATTGTTTCAATGATGTAGTAAAAGATATCATTATAGTAAATTAAATTTACTTTCATAATTTTATGGTTTATCTTTTGGATGCAAAGTAATGCTTAGGTATGTTAAGGAATAATTTTCTTCCTCTTAATTTATAATCATATTGAATATTCAAAAGCTTATGTTGGATCAATATGTGCTCAATGTGCGCTCAATGAAGGATAAAATTATGGTTATAGTTGATCAACTTATGCATAACTTGAGATAAATTGAGTTTAATTTTTGGATCAATCTGAGAATAAATGTAAATCTAACTTTAATATACTTATGTTTATAAAGTATTCATTAACCTGCAATAATGAAGGGACACTCTAAAGTTCAGGAGAGGGGATTGCTAGTAGCTCACCCCTAGATTTCCCGTTGTGGTACGCGCCTCACAGGTAGTTTGATTTTGGACCAATCAGCTCGCATAGTCCAGGAAGAACAAAGGGGATTCATAGCGCAGTAGGAAGTGCTAAACTATAATGCGTGTTTGTGTGTTTCAAGGGCAAAGGGAAATAGAAGTGCAGAAGAGGATTCAGGGTCTGTGCGCTCGGATTTTGCAGAAGGATGCACCGCATAATGGAGAAGTGTGTGTTATTGATTTAGGACTGCAAGCACTGAACAATATGGACTTGTATTTTCCAATAATTGTGTATTACACACTAAGGAAGACATTAGGGCTTAAGGAAAGGCTCAAGTGCAAAGTATACTGCACTGAAACTAGTGTGGTAACTTACTGAAACAGGTGATATAGGAGATTAAAAAGTTGAAAATCAAAGCGACTAGGATCAGCGTTAGAAGGAGTCAAACTTGGAAGTAGCACTGAAAAAAACAAAGGTACATTCAGGGGCACACATGTCAAGGTGTCAAGCATGAGTAAGACAAGTTAATACTAGTGTTAGTAAGGATAGGGTATGATTTAGGCGCTGTAGTTGTTACAAGCGGTGTACGTGGTCTACTAATAGATTAGTTACTGTTTTACTAATGTAGCGCTAGAGTCAGCGCTAGAGATCCACTAGGGAACTGTGTTTAGAGCGCTGGAAAAATATAAAGAGGGTATTGCATCTAGTAATAAAGGGAGAATGAATTGAAAAATAGTTAGTTAACAAAAAAGTAGTTAATAATTGTGAAGTCAAAGATATTAGAATTTTTTTGTGATCAATTATTTGAGAGTATATAGATTCAAAGGATTAACTATTATTAGAGTTATTTTATTGCTATAATAAGGCATGTTTGAAGAGAGTGCTTCAAGAGGGAGTAGCTGTGGATATTAGCACTTGTTAAGAATAGAAATATCCAGATAGTAATACTTGTTTTTCCAATCTTTTAAAAACTCAGTTCTCAACTTATAAACTTTCTGATCACAAATTAGTGCTACACATTATTGTGTTGTCTTTAAAAATAAGAGTGGCAGGCGCTTCTTTTTAGAAATAGAAAAGAAGAACCAACCCATCTCGCATTGTGTCTACTTCTTAGTACTTTAGAACTCTCTACAATTGGTGTCCCAACAGTGGCCTAATTGTTACTAGTATTTTGATTAGATTGTTTAGTTTTCAGGGTTTTGTCAAGAGGACGAGATCAAGCCGGCGCTTCAGTGGAAGAGTCGAAGGGTCTACAATGAGTGGATCAATAGCCGTTATCAGAGGATAGCGTAGGGCTGTATTGTGAATATAGTCGGGTTTAATTACCAAGTGTGTGTTTATTATTTTTGTGATCTCTGTTTCAATTTCATATCTCGGAAATGGATCCTACTGCCACTACATCTAAGGGATGTCAGGGGAGGGTTAAAACACCTAATTTGATGGCATCATTGTCACAAAGGGTAACTACAATAATTAGATGTAAAGATGAAAGTTTGGGTTTTATGGGTATTAATACCAAGAAGCTCTTAGGAAGGTTTGAACAAGCGGCGGAAGTGCATGGAGCGACCGAGTATGATATGGTGCATCAAGTGCTCTTCTTTGTCTCTAATGAGTGCAAAGACAATTTAGAGGATTTAAAGAGGCATGAAGAGCGCAATTGGTCAGCACTAAAAGAACAAATTCTCAAGAGATGGCCAAAAGTTACCAAGGAAACTAAGTATACAATAAAGGATCTGGATGTCTTGGTAAAAAGGATTAAAGCTAAAGGGGGTGTTTGAGATCCTAGGGAATTTAAAAGTTTTAGAGAGGATTTTGATCAAACAGTGGAATATTTAGTCAGTAATGAAGATTTTATTGATTCTAATGCGTCTTTACCTTGGTTTTGTGAAGAGCTAGCGCCAGAAGTGGAAGACTGGGCAAAGAGGTGCTTGGATAATGAAGAAGAAGCTGCGCCGAGTTGAGCATCGCGCAGCTAGAGTTGCTTTGGATAATGAGGAGATGGACAAAGATGCATCTGGCATGCAATCGCCTCCTCAAATGTTGTCTCCTAAAGTAAAATTTTTCACTAAGGAGCCAGATTCAGTTATGGCAAGGATTGACGAGCTGGAGAAGAAAATAAACAAAGCGGAAAAAGCAAAAGAATTGTTTAGGCCCAAGAGTTCTCCTCAACCATTGCACTTTGCTACCATGGTATGTTACTATTGTAATAAAGAGGGACATACTAGGATGAGGTGTAATGCACTTCAAAAAGATAAAGAAGAGAGGGTAGTTTACGAGGATGGAACTACGCTTATGTTGGAAGATGGGACTAAGCTTGTAAAAGACAAGGATCGAGGGATGCAAGCCATGGTCATCAATAATATTTATAAAAAGTCTATGGAGGGCAGGTCAAGCAAGGGCAAGGATGCAAAGTTAGTCAATTTTGCAGATACTTGCGCAGTGTTGGATTTTAAAGTGAAAGAAGGAGCGGTTGCAGCGCCACTTACTGCAGCACGTTTGGAGATGTTTGCAGAGAAGCACAAGAAAATGGCCCCACCTACAATTAGTAGGCCAAGAAGAGCTGGCGCTAGGTATGCGAATCCAGAGGATATGGAGGAAGTAGGGTATACTACTAGAGAGAATACACCTGCGCCTATGGAGGGTGTTGAAATGGATGGTATGGAACCAGCTGGTTATGGTGTGGATCATCAGGTAGAAGATCAAATAATGATGATGGAGGAGTCAGAGGTAGTGCAGCAAAGAGCAGTACCTGTTGAAGGAATTCCAGAAACAAGGCGCAATACTCCAAAGAATTCACCTGGAAGGGCAAAGGCTGGTGCAAAGACGACTCAACCTAAATGGAGGATGCAGCGCCTGTTTCACTCTGATTTTCCTAAGACAGCTGAGGATCTATTTGCACAATGTTTGAAGACTACAGTTTCTGTTCCATTGGGGGTGCTGACAGCAGTAGGGCCGGATGTAGTGAGCGGAATTGTGGATAAGTGCAGGAAGCAAAGGGTTTCTAATTGCGCTGAGTTTGATGTTGGAGAGCAGTCATTTCAGCCAGTCGTTGGATTACCTAGGGTTCCACATTATGCAGGACCCTTTGGGTATTTAATGATCACTGTAAATGGTAAGAAAATTAGAGCGTTAGTGGATACAGGTTCACAAATCAACGTCGTGTCAGTAGACAATGCAGTGGAGTTAGGTCTTTCTGTTAAAGATGGTTAGGGTACTTTTGCAGGAATTGGTGGAGGTAGGTTACCTGTTATAGTTGTAGCAGAGTATGTACGCACTAGAGTTGTGGGAGCGACGAGGGATATACACTTTTATGTTCCAATGGGTGTAGTTAAACCAGTTTTAGGCACACCATTTTTAATGGATTATTCTGAAACAATTGATTATTGTTTAAATAAGACTATTGGAGTAAGTATTATGGGTGATGATAGTATTCCAGTAACAGCAGTCTTAGTAGCACCTAAGGATGGTGGCTGGGAAACTAAGTACTCTGGAGCTGCGCGATTAGAGAAAGAAAGAGAGTTTTGTGAGGAAGTTTCAGATGATGAGATAGGGCAGCCTCCAGGAAGGTTCCAACATTTTCATTAGGGACTGGCATTTTAGGTTTTACTATCTCCCAGGATGAGAGGAGCCCGGATAGTGACCAGTCATTCCAACAAGAAGGGATACATAAAGTGGTACTTCATAGGTGTCTTGGGAATACTACAGTAGAATGTATTATACCTAAGCTTTTTAATTTCTTTGATTATGGATTTTGTTATACTTATATAAAATAGAAAAGACAAAAACAGGATTTAGGTGGAACCTGTAGTTATATTAGAAAGGGTTTGATTTTAAGTAATGAAGGAAGCAGCAAGCACTGTTTAGCGTCCATGTATAAGCCAGTGTCTGTCAAGGTTATACAAGTAAATGTACCAATGCCGGATTTGAATCCTCCTTTGCAGAGGCCAGCGCTATCTAGGAATCCTTATGATACTCCTTTAAAAAATTTTCCACCTGAATTTGTGCCTACTAGTAAAATCACGATGGAGAAGCTTCAGATGGTTAATTTTGGACCAGAGGATTGGTTGTCGCAGGAAGAAAAGAAGTTATTGTTAAAAGTTATGGTTCTCAGAGAAAAATCTATTGCGTTTTCTGAAGAGGAAAGAGGTTTGTTGAAACACTCTTATGTTAAACCTTATATTGTTCCAGTTATACCTCATGTGCCATGGCAAAAGAAGGCTTTTCCAATACCAGCGGCTATAAGAGAAGAATATACGGAATTAATTAGGGGAAGGTTAAGGTCTGGCTTGTATGAACAGTCTCTGTCTAGTTATTCAAGTCCAGTGTTTTGTGTTGTTAAACATAATGGTAAATTAAGGGTTGTTCATGATCTTAGGGAGATGAACAAGGTTATGGTAAAGGACGCAGGAATGCCGCCAACGCCGGAGGAGTTTGTGGATTCTTTTGCGGGATGTGCATGTTACAGATTAGGTGATATTATGGGAGGATATGATGAGCATGAATTGGACAAATCATCCAGACCCATGATAACGTTTGAAACCCCACTGGGGCGCTTCAGGTTGACAAGGTTACCACAGGGCGCAAAAAATTCTGTGGTGGTATACCAAGCACAAATGATGTGGATATTTCAGGATTAAATTCCAGATCATGTGGGAATTCTATTTATTATGGTGGTATAAAAGGACCAGCCAGTGATTACAATGGGGAAGTGTTAGAAGAGAATCCATATATTAGAAGGTTTTTTAGGGAATATGCAATTACTCTGGAAAGAGTGCTATTCAGGATAGAAGAGGCAGGATTAATGATCTCTGGATCCAAATTTGCTTGTTGTGTATCAGCGCTGGATATAGTGGGACATGTGGTGTGCAAGGAAGGGAGGATCATTGCAGAAAAACAGAAGAATAAGGTGCTTACACGGCCAAGGCCAAGAAATACTACGGAATTTAGAGGATTTTTAGGCATTTGTACATATGTAAGAATGTTTATTTGAGATTTTACTTTGTTGTCTTCACCTTTAAGGCACTTAACAAGAAAATATGTTGTATGGGATTGGACAGAGGAATGTGATGAGTCATTCAAGTTGTTTAAAAGGATTTTAGGAAAAGATATTCTTTTAAAGAAATTGGAGTATGGACCAGGTGCTGGGAAAATTACTCTAGCGGTGGATTCTAGTGTGTCTGCAGTGGGCGCAGTTTTGATGCAGGAAGATGAGGAAGGTAATGATAGACCTGTCCTTTATGAGTCTAAGACTTTTACTAGAGTAGAGTCTAGGTACTCCCAGTCTAAGCTGGAGTTATGTGGAGTAGCAAATATTCTTAAGAAGCTGCAATAGATGCTTTGGGGGCAAAATTTTGAGTTGCAGGTTGATGGGGTATCATTGGTGCAAATGATTAGTAGCCCAAGTTTACCAGATGCGCCCATGACGAGGTGGGTAGCGCAGATTAATTTATTTTCTTTTGATTTGATCCACAAGCAGGGAAAAACTTTCACTATGCCAGATTCATTATCTAGAAGACTGCCATGTGAAGAAGACTCGGACACCAAAGAATTTGAAGAAGATAAGAGATGGGTAAATGGCATAGATTATTGTTATGAAAAATTTGGCAAGGTTGTCCAAAAAGACAATAAACTAGCAGGCAATGTCGTCCGTGATGACAATAAACTAGTTGCGCGGAATGTCCGTAAAGACATAAGGCTAAATGTTGATGATGCACAGGATGTTTGCAAAGGTAGTCTGCAACTTGATTAAGGGAATGTTGAAGCTAACATAGATACAAGGAGTGCACTAGGAAAGGCAGTGGAAGAGTCAGATGACAAAGATGATTCAAGGGGAAGTCAAGATAGTAGCACTCATCCCAAAGAAGGGGAGTATTCTGAAGATGAAGCATCTACTGATGAGGGAGTAGAGTTGTTAAGACTATATCTGGAATGCAGTAGTAGACCAGATTTTTGTGATTAAAAGGTTTGGTGCAATATTGAAAAGCGCGCTAAAGGATATTTTATAAAAGATGGGAAGTTATGGAAGGATCAAGCCTTGTTTCCCCAGTTAGTTGTTCAAACTAGGAAAAGGAAGTAAACAATACTCAGGGAGTTACATGAGAATTTAGGACATAGAGGTCAAGACGAGATGTATTGCAGAGTGAGGGAGAGATTCTGGTGGCCCAATATGAAGAATGAAGTAAGAGATTGGGTCAAATCTTGTCCTGAATGTCAGCGCAGGAGATACAGAAAGCCAAAAGAGAAAGGTAGAGCAACAGGCAAAGATACTGTTTTTTGTAGGGCCAGCTTAGATGCAGTTCATATAAAAGAAGGGTTCTTTAAATACTTGGTAGTAGCCAGGGATGATCTATCAGGATGGGTCAAAGCAGCGCCATTGGTAAATCTTAAGGCAAGCAATGTAGCTGAGTTCTTGAAAAAAGAATGGGTTTATAGTTACGGGGTAATGAAGATGGTGACTGTAGATGGTGGCGCTTAATTTTCTGGAGAATTCCAAGAGGTAGTTAAGGGTATTGGTGCAAGGCTACAAGTTGCAACACCATATTATCCTGAAGCAGAGGGGATGGTAGAAAGAGGGAATCAAGTTATAAAGGATGTGCTAGTTAAATTATGGGGGAATAATGGGGCAAAGTGGAAGAACTACTTGCCATTATTTTTGTTTGCAGAAAGGATTTCAGTTAAAAGGACAACAGGGTTTTCACCATATGAACTTATTTTTGGTCAAAGGGCAGTATTATCTATTGATCTAGAGGCTGGATCTTTTCTAGGATACGACTGGGATCAAGTGCGCTTGACTGAAGATTTAATTCTAGCAAGGGTAGCGCAGCTTGAAAGAAAGGACAAGTTTTTGGAGAAGGCATATGATAGAATGATGCAGATCTGTGACAAGTCAGTTAAATATTGGGATGAGTGTTTAGCGCATAAGTTAAGGAAGCCATTGAACCCAGGAGATTTGGTTTTGGTTTATAATAGAAGTTTAGAAAGCCAATGGGGGAAGATGTTTGCTGACAGATGGAACGGTCCTTATAGGATCAGAAAGCAGATAACTGGGGGGTCTTACTTACTGGAGGAACTTGATGGTACTGAATGGAAGCAGCGTGTGGCATCAGATCAGATCAAAAGGTTCTACCCAAGGGGTGTTTCAGTGATACAAGATGACCTCCGGAATGAGGAAAAACTACCAGAATGACCTCTGGGAAGAGGGTAAACTAACAATTTATGTTAAGCTTTGTTTTTCTAAGAGAACTCACAGGAGGCTTTGACACAGTTGTGACAGATAGAGGGCTCTAACTGGAAGTTAGGTGCACTAAGGCTGAACAGGCAACTGGCGTAAGCGCTCAGATGAGGGCACGGCGGAAAATGAAATATTATATTTTCATCGTTCAAGGGGACATGACAAGATAGGCAATTGGATTAAAGGAGGCTCATAACATGTAAATGCAAAGTTGCTGGGAATTTAGCTAATGGGTTAACTAACCAGGAGTGGAATAATGATTTATAGATGGGGCGCTCCACAGTTCAATTCTTATTTACATCGTGTTTTTTTGTATCGCAGTAAAGGCAGTAAAGTTTTATGATTTAAAAGGTTTATTTATGATTTTTTTAGGGTTTACAGTCTTTTAAAGAAAGTAGAGGGAGCAAAGTTAGGCGCTCTAAATTTAGAAGACAGGTAGTATGGATGACAGGTGTATTAAAATAGCGCTGTGTCTAAAGTGATTATTTAAAGGCATAGCATGAAAAATATATGAAGACTATGTACAGGAATAATGGACAGAGGAGGCTCATATGGAGGGCGCTAGTGGACTATTCAGTATCAGGATGGAAGCTATTAGGATATCCTTTCCAGTCTTCGGGCATGGCAAAACGACGAGGATTGGCGGGGAATCCAAGATTAGTTGATGAAATGATTTTGTTAATTAGTTGACCTATCATTTCTATATGGTTGTAGCAAGCTTCAAGTTCAGCATCAGAAAAAGCTGGTGCGTTATAGTAGGATAGAGACATAGCGTCATATATAAGACAAAGTCTGGAAAACATTTACATGGAATGGACAAAAGGTAAAGGGATAGGAACCCATCCCAGAGAGATGGATTCATTGAAGCCTGAAAAAGAGTCAGCGGGTAAAGGAAGTGTAAGTATAATAAAGGGTACTTACTTGCTAATAAATTTTGTGGGAGCGCTGATGGAAAAGAAATGGTAATTGCTTCAGGAGCAGCTGTAGTGGAGCCTGAGCGCATGGAAGCATTAGAGCTTGGAGTGGAAGAAGGCGCAGTGCTAGGCTGGATAGATATTTTGTGTCTGGGAAAAGTAGGAAGCAATTGCAACTCATAAGGAGTGTTGTTATTGGCAGAAGAATTTGGTCTAGCGGGACTAGTAGTTGTAATTATGGGGGCACTACTGGTGGTACTAGGAGGAAAGCGAATATAGCCAGTAGGCTGAGGAGTATTATGGTTCAGAGAGATATTTCAAGTTTTGTGGTATCTAAAGCAGTTGTCACAGGCAGGTATAAAGGAGGCATACCCCCGAGGTCTAGAAAATGTACAATGAAAGTTGTGGTGTTTACAAAATGAGCACGCTTGATCTTTGAGAATTGTGTGATATTGAGTCATGATGTTTGGATGAAGGAAATCCGGGTTATTAGATGGGCTATTTATAGGTTAATAATGGCATTATGGAAGAAACGTCAGTCGCGCAATAACTGACATGAGCGCTGAATTGTTTCTAAGATGGATGGGAAGAATCTTCGTCAAATAAAATAAAATGAGGGACCTAAGGAAAGGAGAATCCGTTGCAGTCAAGGGAAAGTCATACGCTGAGAAGATCTGAAGATTTCAAGAGAATGCATGCATATATGACGCAGGGGATGTATTTGCTGCTATAGGGAGTAGCGCCAATCTCAGATTTATTTTGTGTTTATCGTTTCAATTTTCATCGGCACTTAGTAGTAAGGTGCGCTGTTTAGAAAAAAGGATGATATTTTTTTGGGGAAACTAATCTGGCAGATGTTGGGTTCTCACAAGGGACTTAGGGTCAAGCAGAATTAAGGAGAAAGAAAAATTATTATTACATTTTTTTTACAAAACTATATACAATTTTTTTAAGGAATATATAACGAAGATTTTAGTATTCGGTGTCATCATAGATAGGGACACAGAAAGCCCAGTTGTAAACAGCCTCTTGCATGTTTTGCTGCAAGGTGGTGACTAGCTGTTCTCTTTTGTCATACTTGGCGCGAGTATAGACCGGGACCACCTCGAGAAATTTTTCGACGGCGACTATCATATTGTTCATACGACGCATGGTTGCATTGTATGGTGCGCAGGCAACGTGCTCTGTGAATTCCCAGTTTTGAACCATGGCGGGCTCTTCTTCTTCTTTGTCGTCGGCTGGCCAATCATCTGGGATGATAGCATCGAAGACTGGTTGAAGGGTAGTCCATTCAGGAGTTGGTGAGCGTGGAGTGCACTCAGGAATTGGATTGGTATCCCAAACAGGATCTTCTTCCAAGGCAGGAAGGAAAAGGGGAGTGTTAGGCGGCTGAGGCGATGCAGCGTAAGGAGTGGCTGGCGCATTCTAAGAGAGAAAAGAGTTTATGTTAGCGTTTAAAAAAAAAAAAAAAAGAGAAAAAGAGAACTTACTGTACTCTCCTCTGAAAAGAGAGAATTTGGAACAAAGGCAACACTACTAGGTGTAGGTGCGCGGTGATTAACCTTGGCTTGCTTGTTGCCAGGTGGAGCTGAAGAGGTGGGCGCAGGGCGCTTGATGGCCAACTGACTTGTCATATTTGAGGTTGAGGCATTGGGATCCAGGCCCGCAACAGTGAGCGGCCCATTGTAACTACATTTCTTCTTGCGTTGTTTACAGTAATTGCATGACTAAAAAAGAAAAAAATAGAAGATTAGTAATAAGGAGAAAGGAAGGAAAAGAAAAGAAGAAAAAAGACTGACAGTAAAGAAAACTTTGCCACGGCAGGCTTTTGAGAAATGACAGGGAGTTATGCCATTCTCAATGCAGCGGGTGCATCTTGTCCCACCCATCAGCGTAGTAACTGGTGTTTCAGGTGGAGCAGCAGCAGGCTGGGTACGCACGAACTGCCGGATAGCGTCCACAATTTTGGCAGTATTTTTGGTATTAATGGTAGTATTTCTAGTATTCATTAAAGGAGAGAAATTGATAAAGGTAACAAAAAAAATGAGTATTGTAATGAATAAGAGAAGATGGAAGAAGACGCTGCTAGATGCAGGATATTTATAGGCTCCTGGGGACAGTTGCAAGTAGAGGGAGGATGTGGTACGTGCCTCGCAGGTAGTTTGATTTTGGACCAATCAGCTCGCATAGTCCAGGAAGAACAAAGGGGATTCATAGCGCAGTAGGAAGTTCTAAACTATAATGCGTGTTTGTGTGTTTCAAGGACAAAGGGAAATAGAAGTGCAGAAGAGGATTCAGGGTCTGTGCACTCAGATTTTGCAGAAGGATGCACCGCATAATGGGGAATTGTGTGTTATTGATTTAGGACTGCAAGTTCTGAACAATATGGACTTGTATTTTCCAATAATTGTGTATTACGCACTAAGGAAGGCATTATGGCTTAAGGAAAGACTCAAGTGCAAAGTATACTGCACCGCAACTAGTGTGGTAACTTACTGAAATGGGTGATATAGGAGATTAACTAGTTGAAAATCAAAGCGACTAGGATCAGTGTTAGAAGGAGTCAAACTTGGAAGTAGCACTGAAAAAAACAAAGGTACATTCAGGGGCACACATGTCAAGGTGTCAAGCATGAGTAAGATAAGTTAATACTAGTCTTAGTAAGGATAGGGTATGATTTAGGCGCTGTAGTTGTTACAAGCGGTGTATGTGGTCTACTAATAGATTAGTTACTGTTTTACTAATGTAGCGCTAGAGTCAGCACTGGAGATCCACTAGGGAACTGTGTTTAGAGAGCTGGAAAAATATAAAGAGGGTATCGCATCTAGTAATAAAGGGAGAATGAATTGACAAATAGTTAGTTAACAAAAAAAGTAGTTAATAATTGTGAAGTCAAAGATATTAGAATTTTTTTGTGATCAATTATTTGAGAGTATATAGATTCAAAGGATTAACTATTATTAGATTTATTTTATTGCTATAATAAGGCATGTTCAAAGAGAGCGCTTCAAGAGGGAGTAGCTGTGGATATTAGCGCTTGTTAAGAATAGAAATATCCAGATATTAATACTTGTTTTTCCGATCTTTTAAAAACTCAGTTCTAAACTTATAAACTTTCTTATCACAAATTAGTGTTACACATTATTGCACTGTCTTTAAAAATAAGAGTGGAAGGCGCTTCTTTTTAGAAATTGAAAAGAAGAACCAACCCATCTCGCATTGTGTCTACTGCTTAGTACTTTAGAACTCTCTACACCGTGGTGTACAACAACAGGTTATGGTCCCTTTTTAGCACTTGTCATTAAAAAAGTAGGTGTATATTTGTGAGATTTGAATCCTGACTGGAAGGTTGCCCAACATTAAACACTTTTCCACTTCACCAAATTGGAAATAAATTTTTTTCTGAAATATACTCTGACCAATACACTGATTTGGTCCATCTCATTGCATGTCTGAAAACTTTGACCATACCCAATCCAAAGGACCTGCACAATACCCAACACCTCAACCTACCACCACCCCTTGTCTTTGTGATGAACCTCTACATTTATTCTCTGTTAATTGCAAATTTTATCCCAAAAATTCAGAACCCTCTTCCATTACACCTACTTCTCACATATCCCTTGAAGACCTTGAATGCTGTTTTAAAGCTCTGGAAGGCATTGCTAAGCTATCTACAAGCGTATAAAAGCTGCAATCGAATGGCTCCAATTTGCACAATTGGGATCAGAATATTTGCTTCTTCATGACAGATTTTACCAGCACCACTTCATGTGCACTAAATTATCAACCTTTTTCTAAAGGCAACATTGGTGACCAAATGGAAAATATCATAGTTGTTGATACTCTTGAAAAATCACTTCAACATATTATTGATCCAGATTGTTTTTGTTGAACTGCCTATCTGACCCTATATAAAAAATTTAATAGGTCAACTCATACTTCCCACCTTTCTCTTTTCAAATATTTAATATTGATTCCTTTCAACCTTTTGTATCCATGACAAAACACTCAAAGATTTTTCAAGAAACAATTGATGCAATAAAACATACTGGTTTCAACTTCACCTATTCTTCTGTGAAATCCATCACGGCCCACATCCTGCTTCCTTTTTTTCATCAAATCATTCCACCAATATAAGTCACAATGTTGAGCCACATAAAGACAGTCTCAATATGTCATCCAATTATTTTATCACCAATATTCTGACAGCTTAAATTAAATTATAACTGGTTTAAAAGGTACATGGGTCTCCAGACATTTCAAATGTTAGTATCAATGTGATGAAAAGAAAGATACCTTACCAAAGGACTGTTGACTCATATAGACCTTCCAACACTCAATGCAGGTGTTTTAATTGTGATTCAACAAAGAATATGCACCATGATTTATCTTATTTCCCATTTTCTCCTTTCTAAAACCCTGCCTTGAAGATGTATTACAATTTTCAACAAAAAGTCATGACTTTGGGTTGACCTTCCAGGCCTTTGTCTGAATGTAGAAGTGAAGTTCATGCTAAATTGACTGAAATGGGTGAAGATATTGTGGAAGTTGATTCTATAACTATTGAAGCACTTACTACAGCTATTAATCATATTGACTTTCAATTGCAAGCATTAAATGGTGTGCTGAATCCATGGCTTCCAACAGTGATTCATTCTTGATAGTGGTGCCACTCATCACATTACTAGTGATGTAAATTTACTTTTTAACTACAAACCAATCTTCCCACATATCCCAGTCAAGTTTTCAACTAATTAAATTCCGTCTTTCATCATTGGAACTGGAGACATGAAAGTAATGGGTTTGGATTGTATAATTGTTATTAAGAATGTATTCTTTTGTCCACAAGCTAGGAAGACTTTGATTCCATTATTTGATCTTGTCAAAGTGGGAATGGACTTCTCCATGTCTCATAAAAAGGAATTTATAGTATCATTAAATAGTGAAAACTTTTAATGGAAAGAAGTGATAATATTGAGTGTAAATTTCTTGTAACTACTGTTAAGAACATGAACCCAATCTCACCTGAATCAATGAAACATGCTTCCTCATATCCCATTGAGACAATTGTGCCTGAGAGCCCAATTTCATTTTCTAAACTTATAATAGATGACTTCAATTTATCTGCTATCCATTGAACCTATGCTTCTCTGGGATTACTGTTGGACTGGAATTGTCAACTAGGCCATACCAGTGACTGTGTTTTTCATAATATCATTAAACATGATCTTGGTATTACTCTTCTTTCTGAATGCCCAAAAGGTAAAATAGATTGCACAGACTTTTCAATATCTTAAAATACCAGAAATAATATAGCTAAATGTGAATTGGCTCCAGAACACATACTCTCTCTTATATTGGAAAACCCTATTGGTTCAATTAAGGATGTGGCTTTTGGCCATTTTAAATGGGTGGCAATTTTTCACAAATTTTACTCAAATTACAGAGAAGAATTTAGGCTTAAAAAAAGAGTGATTTGATGGGGGCATTCCACACTTTTCTTAAAAAACTTACAACTTCTACTTGAAATAAGCATCAAGTTCTGCAAACAGATGGTGGTGAATTACACAGTAACAACATGAGGACCTTTCTTTCCTCTATTGGTGCCACCCATGAAGTAACTATGCCATACCATGCTGAACAAGATGGAACTGCTAAGCAGTTTAACAGAACAGCTGACAATATTTCACATAATCCCTTACTGGAAGTTAATTGCCAAACTTTTTCTGGGGAATTTCATAAAAATGGGCCTCCTTTAACCAAAACTGCCTTTCAAACAGTAAAATTACAAATTCAAACCTGCTCCAAATGATATTTGATGATGAAAAAAATTTAAATAATATGTGCACCTTTTCCAAAAAAGCTTAAACCCATGTCCACAAAGAGTTGAGGACAAAACTTGATAACCATATTATTGAATGCCAGGTAGCTGGTTACTCACAAAACAATTTTTGTTGGATTTTCTTGCACCAAGCCTCAGGAAGGATTTTTGAATCAGTCATGGTTAATTTCTTGGGGTTCATCAATATGTGCACAATCTTGATATATCATCTTCCCCACCCACAACTAAAGGTTCTCTTAATACAATATTGATTTCTTTATCTTTTAGATATTTTATAGAGGAAAAAATAATTGATGAGCAAGACTTATGTATTTACTCAATGCAGTTAGCATTTTGTTGGTCTCCTGTTTCCATTCCAACTATCTTCAACCAAGCTACATGTTTCCCTAATTCAAATGAATGGAAATCTGATTGAAATAACAAAATAGATACTATTTCTTGCCTTAAAATTTGGTTTGAAGTCCCACCCCCAACTGGTACTATACCACTGAAAGGTAAATGGGTATTCTCTTTAAAAAACTCAAAAAATGGCCCTCCTTTCAAATTAAAAGCCCTTTTTGAGGCTAAAGGTTTTAAACAGCACAAAGGAATTGACTATAAAGACAAATTTCCTCCAACATTTTTTTTTTATTTTTTTTATTTACTTATTTATTTATTTATTTTATTTTATTTTTAAATTTTTTAATTCTATTATATTTTTATTTTTATTTTTTATTTCTATTATTTTTTTATTTTTTAATTTTTATCTTTATTTTTATTTTTATTTTTATTTTTAGTTTTAGTTTTTTTTTTTTTTTATCTTTATTTTTGTTTTATTTTTATTTTTTTTCTTTTTTTATTTTTATTTATTTTTATTTTTATTTTTTATCTTTATTATTTTTTTTATCTTTATTTTATTTTTTATTTTTTTATTTAATTTTTTTTCTTTTTATTTTATTATTTTATTATTTTTATTTTTTTTCATTTTTATTTTTATTTTATTTGTATTTTTTCTTTATTTTTTTATTTTTATTTTATTTTTATTTTTGTTTTTATTTTTATTTTTTATTTTTTTTATTTTTTTATCTTTATTTTATTTTATTTTATTTTTATTTTATTATATTTTTATTTTTTTTTTAGCAAAAAGGCACACAGATGCAAAAATGATCTTCCAACTACCTTCCCACCATGTCCAAATCAGGTCCACATTTTCTCCCAAGTGTGCATGTTGCAAAAAAAAAAATGAAAAAAATGAAAAATTGCTGATTTGAGTGAGTGAGTGAGGTCAACTCTGATACTCATTTTCAAAATATTTGACTTATTAGGGGGTATCAATGTTCAGGGATCTACAATTAGGGATCAGGATTTTTTTTCCAGGATCAGACATTATTAACTGCAGATAATTCTTATCCACTAGCCCCAGGGCTAGTGGATAAGTTATCAACAATAATGCATTATCTAACCTCTTATACCCCAATTTCTGTTCCTAATTCCTGATCCCAAATGCATCACATCCATGATAGATTTTTAATAAAGTCACATGACTTATTATTGCTGATGCCATCCTTAAATCTTTCATCATTCTTAGATACTAAATTTTGGTGGCAAACACATAACATTTTTTCTCATCCTTATGTGTCTCTTCACTCTATGATACTTAATTTTGGTGGCAAACACATAAAAAAATTTTCTATCTACACAACCCACCTACTAATTTGGTAGAAAATTCCCACTTCCCACTCATCACCTAAATCTTCTACCAACAGTAATGAAGCACCTCTACTAGGAAGAAAATTCACTCAGCTATGAATGCTATCACTTTAGTTTTAGCTGCTGACTCTGATTCTGACTCTGGTTTGGAAGACACTTTAGCTTATATGTCTTATCTTTCCAAAAAGTGTACATCATCCCAAGGGGGCTAAATCTTTATCATGATCCCAGATATGATCTCCGCTCCATTCTCAACATTCCTCAACTAAACTTCACTCAACTATTTCAAACTTTTCCTGATTCTTTTTTCAAACTTTCTCAACTCATCTCCAATCATCCTATCTTCAATAATAATTCCCATAACAAACAGCATGATCCTGCCTTTCAACTTGCTGTAGCACTATGTCACTTTGGTTCAAATGGAAATGGTGCTGCTGTAAGATGTTTAGATAATCTCTTTACCATAGGATATGGTACTGTCATATTATACACCAAGCGCTGAATGATTTCTATCCTTTCTCTCAAGTCTCAAAAACTTGCTTGGCTAACTCTACCTCAGCAACTTGAATCCTCTCAAGTAATGCAAGCCAAAGGTTTCCTTGGATGTGTAGGTTTATTTGATGGTGCAACTATACCTTTGAGTCAAAAGCCTGCTCATGATGGCAACCATTATTTTGATCACAAAAAAAGGTTTCTTCAAAATGATCTCCAATTTCTCATCTTTCATAAACTAACTTTTTATCTTCTTTGTAGATACTCTATTTCTGTTCAACTTGTCTGTGAGGTCAACAGAAAGTTTTTTGCTTTTCATAGTGGCTTCCCCAGCTCATGTCATGACTCTTCCATCTTCCAAAGAATGAGGATTTCTCAAAGTCCTGACTCATAATTTGACGAATCTCAGTACCTCCTTGCAGACTCAGCATATGCAAGTGGAAATTACATTATACCTGCTTTCCATGGTGCAAACTTAGAAAATGACCCCAAAACCACCTTTAAATTTCACCTTGCCCAATCAAGAGTACAGATTGAACATGCTATTGGGATTTTAAAGGGGAGATTTTCTTCTCCAGGAGCTCAGAATCCAATTTCAAAAAAAAATTGAAATAAAAACTGTAAATCATTGGATAATGACTTGTGTTATACTCCACAATATCCTAGCTGATTTAAAGGATGGTTGGAATGATCTTTATGAAGAAGTGGATCCTGAACCAGCACCGGCTCTCCCCTCCCTTGAATCACAAAACATTCATTCAACCGGCATACGCTCTGTCATTATTCCAATCACTCTCCACCATTTTAACACACAACCCTTTTAATTTTTTGTTTTCATACTCTCCAAATGTTCACTTTGTATACTTTATTCACTTGGCTTCGTATTTTTGTTTGTTGCATATTCTTTTTTTTTTGAATTTACTGTGAATATCTCTTTTTTGGATGGCTCATTGGTTTTCTTTCACCAGCTCAACATGACATTGCATATTTTCTGAAATCACATAATTTTTCACTGTTTCTTTTTTTCATTCATCCCTCATATCCTTTTCCTCTTCTCCTCCAAAATCCCTCAAACAATCTGGTTTCATTTATTTTCTCATCTCATCTCTCCAGGTAATCATTTTATTCTTTTTTTTTTGATTTTTTGATTACTAATTATAATTTTTTTGTTTTTTTTCTGTTTTTTTATTTTTTGTATCTAATTTTTTTTAAGTGGTTATTTTTGATTTCAATGGTAAAATTAACCTTTTTTTTCTCTCCCTCTTTACTTTCTTTTTTAGCTCCATCACCCTACTCTTCATCCCTCCTTGGCATGGTCATTATCCCCCCTTTCCCCTATTTCACTTTTTTTGGCTCCATGTCATTAAAACACATAAATTGCACATTCTTTATGCATTTCACTTACTCCATATTTAATTTCCCCACAATTCAAATATCAATCTTTCTCACTCTATTTTTCCTACTTTTCAATCAAGGTAATTTTCATCTCCTTTTTTTCATGCCTATATGATATCTAATTCCTTTTATGAAAATTTCATACTTAAATATATGTATGACCCTTATCTGGATAAAAGTGAACTTATTAAACTCCTTTTGTTCTCATCTCCATTACCACTTTTCAAGTTTTTTTAAAATTTTGAAAATCAGACTCTGAATTAGGGTTAGTTTTACTTAAATCTAATTTTCTTTTTACTGAAGATTCTCCTGAAGGCTAATTTCATTCCCCACAAACAGATTTGAATTTGGTTCAGTGGTTGCTGAGATATTGACCATTAAAGTTGAGCCTTTTTTTCCCAATTTAAATTTTTATTTCATTTTTTTATGTAAAAAATTCAGGTTAGGTTTATTTAAATAACATGTCCTTTAACTGAATATTCTACTAAAGCCTATCTCTCATTTCCCACAAAAAGGTTTGAATTAGGTTCAGTGGTTGCTGAGATTTTGACCTTTGAAGTTGAGCCTTTTTTTCCAAATTTCACTTATCTTATTTCACATTTAAATATTGCATAATTAGAGAATAAGTTTTCTGAAACTCTTATCTGATTATTATCTAGGCTTTTATCTCCCTCTTTTTGGACTTTTCATCATCACTTTTCAAGTTTTTGTGCAAATTTGAAAATTTGCTTCTAATGTCATGGTAACCTTTGGTGGTTTTTATAACAAAATTCACATGTATAAAAAAAATCTCAACTCACTCACATTTGGAGTACTCTCATACATTTATCCAAAAACTGGTCCTCCTATCCCCTAACCCTCTTCATCTACAAAAGGCCATGGTCTATACTTTCCAGACCATCAATGCATTATTGACTTTGGAACAGGAAATGGAATAATTGCAGCAATTTGGTATTCAAATCTTCACAATCACCAGACAACTAAAGCACCACCTGGCTTAGAATCCTGTGAAGAATTCACATATTTTGGATTTTCATTTCAAATCAATAGAGAGCTGTTCAATAGGATTGATAAGGTAAGAGAAAAAGGTGATTTAAACAAAAAATATTAGGTAGAAAGAAAAAGTATGGGGTGTAATATAGGTTGTCTACTTTTATTTTCATCTCACCAATTAACATTTTACAAGTCATATATGATAATCTACTTAACTAAATTAATTAGCCATCAGCTGTGTGTTGTATAATAGTAATCATGAGGAAATATGTTTTTCTCATGGGGTTCATGTATACATTTGTGTTTGATTTCATTGACTTTGGTCACAGACAATTTACACTCACATTTTTACTTGAATTGTCATTAATTTAGGTTTGTTAATTATCTTATAAGACTTGTTTTCATGTTAATTTATGCAATGAACATAAATTTTGGCAATCTATGCCCTTACTTAAATAAAACACAGGGGAGGGTATTGCCATTTTTTTCTGACTTAGAAAAAAAATGGTCATCCCCACCCCTTGTTATGGTAAATAGAAGGGGAGGGTATTGTCAAAAACAAAATTAGGGACACTCTAAAGTTCAGGAGAGGGGATTGCTAGCAGTTCACCCCTAGATTTCCTGTGGTGAATCTTTCAAATATCAGTGACAAATTCGTGCCAAGGATTGATTATTAGCTTTAATGCATTCTATCAAGAGAACTTTGTAAATAAAATCAAAAAAAACTAGTTATCAAACATTTTCATTAAGTGTTCAATTTCCTCATTAGATTTATTAGCTTTAACACAATGCCTCAAGAAATCTTTCTTTTTTGAACCTTCTTCAAGTTGATACTTGAGTTTCATTTGATCCAATAGAAAATTGTACTCAAGAGCCTTCTCCTCTTTGTTTATCTTGATTTTCTTCTCCTCCAAGTCATGTGCCCTCTCATCCCTCTTTAAAGAAAGTTCAAATTTCTTCTCCTCCAAGTCTTGTGCCCTATCATCCCTTTGTAAAGAGAGCTCATTTTTTTCTTTTTAAAGTTGACAGTATCTCTTGCAACTTCAACTTTAACTAGAGTGAAAGGGAATATTAACAAAAAAAAGAAAGGCTCACTTAATTTTTAAGAGGTATGCTATCACTTACCAGATTCACATTTCTCCAGAAAATCATCAATGGAAGAAAAAGGGGTTTGAGAAAAACTATCTCTGTTTTGCTTTCTATGACTTTTGAAATTCAAAGTAGTTGATGGTCTTTGCTTTTTTTTGGAAGTAACATTTTCCTCTTCATCATTGATGCTAGCTTCAGACTCACTTGCTTAAGGATCCTGGGTTTGTTCATTAGCCTTTTTAGAAATAAAAATAAAATGAAACAACTAGACAAGAAATAAAAACTTACTGGAATAGGATCACGTTGGTTTATATCACCATAAGGATCTATTGGAAAGATATCTAGATTTGTTGAATTTAGAACAGTGAAGGCTTGGGTGGAGGAAGAGGATTGGAAAAGATTTTCTTTACATCATGTTTGGAGATAGCATCTTCACCATCCAACATGTTGGCAGGATCAATATCAGCTCACTCTTCAAAAATAGCATCCATCTCTTTAAATTATGGACGTATTGAATCAAGTTTATCATCTATGGATTTTATTCCCTTACTGATATCAATGTTGGTAATACCAAAACCAGTAGAAAATGAAAGAGTCTTTTCCTTCTTGTATTTGGCTTGGTAGTTCTTGAAACATTCAGACATCTGTTTAGGTAAAAGATCAATCCTTCCCTTTGTCTTATTTCATAATTCATTGGCCATTAGAAGATGGCCATTGACTTTTGATGCAGGGGGCTATCCTACTTTAGTTGCATTCTCAGTACCAAAACAAGAATCATAATTAGTTTTTCTTTTTAGCCAGTTGATAAGTATGAGATGATCATCTTTTTCTAGTTGAACAGTCTTTTATTTCTCAGCTGAGCGGGGGAAAGAGGTATTAATGGGATTGGAAGAAAAACTGGGTGAAGGCTGCCTTTGAGAAGATCTAGAATGACAGGGCATGTTGAGATATTTGAAGATCAAAAAGGAAAACAAAAAAACAGATGAGATGGGGAGGGGTTTTGAACGGAAATGATTAGACAGGATGGGAGTGCGCAGAAAGGTAGGGAGGCTGGCACATCCAGAAAGTTGTCCAAGATGTGGTTATGAAAAATTGAGGATAAAAATGTCAGATAGAGGTGAACATTGACACATAAATGGTCTAATAACCAAATTATTAGCAAAAATAATTGTGGAAGATAATTGGGGTATAATGATTTTTATCCACAATTAATTTAATTGCAGATTGGTCAACATTGATACCCCCTATTTGCAAAAGTTAAGTGTTGATGTGGTTTGAAATTCACACCTAAGATAAGTGCAGATTAGCCTACTCAGATACATCCAATAGGGGGTGTCAGTTCTCGCAAATCGGCACTTATATAAGTGCAGATTTCCAAAACACACTAGCCCCAACACTGGTGGATTTCAAAATAAAAAAATCACTTATTTCACTCAAATCCGCACTTTCTCAACCAAAAGTGCTGATTTCACCATCAAGTCCCATTTCACTGATTTTTCAGCATCATCCCATTCATACACAGCACTCCGCAGCATAACACTTCATAACTCAAAACATCATTTACATTTTTATACCATATAAGAGTCATGCCTTCCTTGCTCTCAAATCATGATAAGCTACATAAAGCGATGACTTTCATAGCTCTTGATCTCCTCTTTGACTCTGATTGCAATTCTGATTCTGATCTTGAAGAAGATTTTCTTTTTTTTATTTATCAAAAATGGCCAGGAAACATTACCTTCTTCCAAGAAAGCCTCAAGTACTTCATACCCCCAAGTACACCATCCAAAAACACTTCTTAACCTATCTGTACCCAGTTTTAGACAGGTTTTTCAGGACTTCTCAGGAATGTTTCCTTTAATTTCTTGAGCTTATTCAGGATCATCCCATATTTCACAATAATTCTCAAAAAGAACAACAACATCCTTCAATTCAATTGGCCATCACACTATGTCTTTTGGGTTCCAATGGTAATGGAGCTGCTTTGAAACGTTTAGAAAATGTCTTTGATTTAGGGTATGGTTCATTTAACACTGATATCAAACAATGCATCACTGCCATCAACTCCTTGGAATCTCAACTTCTCACCTGGCTAACAAAAGAAGAGTGACTTGAATCATCTCAGGTTATGCAAGCAGAGGGCTTCCCAGGAAGTATTGGTTTTTTTGACAGTAATACTATTCCTTTGAGCCAGAAACCTGCTCAAGGAGGAAACAATTAATATGACCGTATAAAGAGGTAGATAATTTTTAACTCCTTTCCTTATCTTTTAAACTAACACAAAAAACTGTATCTTCTTTAAAGATATTCAATTTCCGTTCAGCTTATATGTGATGTAAACAAAAAATTTGTATCATTTTTCACTGGCTATCTTGGCTCATGTCATGACTCCTATGTCTTCCAAAGAATGCAAATTTCAAATGAACCTGAAAAATTCTTTGATGAAGATCAGTATCTTCTTGCAGATTCTGCTTATGCAAATGGAAAGTATGTACTTCCTGCTTTTAGGGGAGCAGCTTCAGAAGACAGTCAAAATGCCAAGTTCAACAATCATTTGGCAAAGTCAAGAGTCCGTATTGAACATTCTATTGGAAACTTGAAAGGCTGTTTTTCTATTTTAAGGGAATTAAGAAGTCCTCTTAGAAATAAATCTGAAATGGAGGCGGTGATCAACTGGATTCTGTGTTGCACTATACTTCATAAACTACTTGCTGACCTCAAAGATCAATGGTTAGAGCTGTATGAAGATGAAAAAGTTGATTCACCTCCAACTATATCCAACACTATTATTTCTCAATCAACTAGTATAAGGGAAAAAATTCTTCCAATAACACTCTAACATTTTTCAACACAATTTTAATTTTTTTTCATACTCTTCAAATGATCAATTTTCATGTTTTATTCACTGAGAATGGGTTTTTTTTTTTTTTTGCATATTTATTTTGTTTTTTAATTTGCTGTTAAAGTCTTATTTTTTTATCTCTCTGTGTTTTCTTTCATCAACTCAACATGATATCACATATTTTCTGAAAACACATATTTTTTCAGCTGCTCTCTTTTTTTTCTTCACTCATATCCGTTTCCTCCTCTCTTCTTACATCACTCAAACAATTTCAATTCTATTTCTTTTTTCTCAACTCATCTCTCCAGGTAAGTCATTTTTTCATTTTTACTTAATTTTTTGCTAATTTTTTTTTGGTTTTATTTTTGGTTTTTTATTTTTTTGTAATTGGTTTTTTTTAAATTTATAGGTATAATTAACCTTTTTTTTCTCTCTCCCTTCCCTCTTTTCTCTTATTCATCCTATTATTTATCCCCCCTTTACCTGGGCTTTTTCCCACCTTTACCCTCTCCTTGGAATGGATATATCCCCCTTTTCCCCCCTTTGGCTGCCTTATTCCCCCCTTCTTGGCTCACTCTAACCTCCCTTTTCTCCCTCTTTGGTCTCATCTCTCCCTTTCTCCCCCTTGTTGGTGTCCTCATTTCCTCCCCTCATTCCTCTCCAACCCCCCTCCAAATCCCCCAAATCCCCCCTCCAAATCCCCTCCAAATCCCCTCCAAATCCCCTCCAAACCCCCCTCCAAACCCCCCTTCAATCTGCCCCAAACCCCCCTTCAATCCACCCCTAACTCCCCCCCTCCAAACTCCCTTCCTATCCCCCCTCCTATCCCCTTCAAAGCCCCCCCAATCCCCCCCTCAAAACCCCCCTACCCCCCCCCCCCCAATCTTCCTTAATGATTGATTTGATAAAGGTTTTTCTCTTGGTATGTTTAAAAAATTTTCTGGACTTTTTAATATCATATTACTAAATTTAATTATATAGCACCAGGTCAAAAGTTAGACGACTTGCAGTCAAGTGCTTTTTCAGGTATCTTAAAGTAACATCAGAAGTAACCTTTGAAGGAATTTCAGTGCTTAAATTACTTACAAGCCAGACCAAAACTCTGAATGTCACTTTACCAAAAAGAAAATTAGAGAAAGTATATTGGACTTCTTATTGTTAAAGCTTTCTATCTTATTTAATCTTGAGTGACTTCTGAAAATTGTGCCTTGGTGCTATATTATCTTTTTTTCCTGGAAAGAAGTCCTTCATGCAAACTACCCTTACACCACTTATTCCAGGCCCATGAAATACCTTTTCATGATTTTCTTTCTGCAGGTTGGAATAATAGACTATACCAAGACAAAAATCAATGAAATCAAATTGAAAACTATCATACCCTGTTGTTTTTAAAGATATGTGGGATGAATTTACTCATTTACACTTTTCCTACATGAAACAATATAATCCTCTTCATTATACCATTTTTTAAAAGTGAACTCTGGCAAAAAATTTCAAAATTTCAAAATGACTTGGTGACTTTGTGATGGTAGAAGAGTTATAATCTTTGTAAAGATTTCAAGGCTAGGAAAAATGACAGAGGCATCAAGATCATTATAGAGGGAACATAACCAAGTGAAGTAAATGCCACTCTGGACCTATAAATGACAGTGAATAAAAATTGTACAGGGTAGCTTACACCACCAACAAATCACAGATGTTCCCAGTGTGATTTTCACCCGGGGGTTCACATTGGGTTAGCATAAAATGTGAAAATGCTACTGAAAATGCCAATGCAAAAACAACACAAATTTTCAAACACCACCAATCTTTGGAGTATCAGTGCAAATGCCTCATATTCCTTGTCCATTGATCAATCTACCATTCCCTCCTCATTTTTTATTCATTTCATATAATCTCACCCAACTTGTGGCATGAAAGAGCAGTAGATAAAATATTTTAAGTAAAAAAGTGTGAGGGGGGCACAAGACAAGAGGAGCAGGGAAAGGAAAAGGACACAAAGACTAAGTACTACTGTGAGAGGGGAATTTTCTTGGGAAATTTACCAGAGTTTATTCCTCCCTCAATTTTAAAGTATTTTCCAATAACTTATTCTCTTTTATTTTTACTTTTTTTTATTTCATTTTAACCACCCAGCTGGAGGAGTGAAGGAAGAAACAACAAATATAATATTAAGTACAAGTGAGATGAGGAAAGGAAAGGAGGGAAATGAAAGGGAAATTAAAGTGGTAAACAAAGAGGAGTTGTTGGGTGAGAGGAATATTGCTAGGATATCTGCCAGTATATATTGAGGCAACACAAGCAATAATTTGGGAGAGGAAATGGATGCAGGATTGTTGTTTTACCTTAAGCATTTAATTTTACTTACATTGTTCTTGTTCCAGTTAATTTTTTTTTTGGTGATATCATGGATGATACTCAGCCACCACCAGTGAGCACTGCTGAATCAACCCAAGCTAATTTTTAAATCTTGGGACATATTCAGAACCTGCTTTGATGAACAGTACAACATTTTATTGGGCTAGACATAAGAAATGCAAGTGGACCCAGTAACTTCCACTTGAGATTTCACATCGGCCTTACTACCACTCTCTTCCAAAAGACTTAAGGACTCAATCCTGAGGCTTTGGAAAATGCTTCAGAGCTAGTTGTAGGCTCCTCATCAGAAGTTTGCATCAGTAAATTGATGTTTTTTTCATTGCTTCTGAAATGCTTAAGCTTTTCCCAAGCAGAAATATATTTTCCATTTTTAGTGATTCTAAGATGGCTGGTTCAAAAATATTTGTCACATTTTGAGCAATAAAATATGAGATTTTTGGATTTTTTACAACTTTTTATGAGTATACTTAAATATAAGTAGAGGTAAATTATTAATTAGGCAAGCAGATAATGAGAGCAAGGAGAGAAGAAAGTAGGTTTGAAATTTGATTTTCTGTGGTATCAGACCAAAACTAGTTACCAGTGAGTCAAGGTGAGAGGGAAGTGTGGAATTTTTACTTACGCTCCAAAGATCAGAGGCTTTTTAAAATGTGTGTTGTGTTTGCATTGGCATTTGCACATTTTACGCAAACCCAATGTGAAACCCCAGGTGACAATCACGTTGGGAATGGCTGTGATTTGTTGGTGGTGTTTGTTGCCAAAATTCATATATGAGGCGACATGTCGCCTCATATATGCATTTAAGCAACTTTCTTACTTCCTCAAATTATAGAATACATGAATAAGAAAAAATATCATATTGGATACATGAGGCGACATGTCGCCTCATGTATCCAATATGAACAGCATAGCAAAAAAAAATGGGAAAAGATGAGGTGACATGTTGCCTCATCTTTTGCTTGTTGGTTGGTGGTGAGTAGCACATGTACTAGTGCAAAAAATAAGGCAAAATGGCACCTCATTTTTTGCATTAGCCCATGCCTACTGCGCTTGCAAGTAAAGTTACATGTGACCACTGACATAATGCAACATAAGGCAACATTATGCCTCATGTTGGCTGATTATCTCTTCATGTGCACTAGATAGCCAGGCAACATGAGGCTAAATGTCACCTCTTTTTTCAATAACTTAGTTCCACCCAATGGCCTTTTTGTAGGAACAGTAGACATGTGCTAATGCAGAACATGAGGTGACGTTTTGCCTCATGTTTTTCACTAGCGCATGTGCTACTCACCACTGACCAACAAGCAAAAGATGAGGCGACATGTCGCCTCATCTTTTGCCCTTTTTTTTGCTATGCTGTTCATATTGGATACATGAGGCGACATGTTGCCTCATGTATCCGATATGACATTCCTTTTTTATACATATATTTTATAATGTGAGAAAATAAGACATTTTCTTACATGCATATATGAGGCGACATGTTGCCTCATATATGCATGTAAGAAACCACCCTTCGGCATACCTAAATTTTTTTCCACAAAGCATAAGATGAGGTGGCATATCCTCATCATTTTTCAAATGCACCATGTCCTGGTGACATGAGACTTTGTGCTGCCTCATGTCATGAGGAGATGGTGCAAATGATGTATGTACTTTTTCATTCTAACATAGAATTAAGATTCTATTCTGTATTTTATTACTTTAGTGAGAATGTGTGGGAAAACATGAGGAAACATGTTGCCTCATGTTTGCCTGCATAGAGAATTTGAAATTAGGCAATATCATATCCAAGAAATGAAAAAATAATACCCTGTTTATTGCCAAATGTATAAAATACACAATAAGCACTTTTTGATATTAAATGAAATTAATGTACTGCATTGGGTGATACAGATCTCAGTGCAGCTGCTGCATTTAAGTTACTACAGGATCAATTAATGGGGAAAAATTTTGCCAGGTGCAAGGCTGTTGCAGATGCAAAAGATCTACACATTTTTTTCTACAGATGTTTCCTAATCATAAAAATTAAAAGATTCCAAAAATTTTCTACATAATTGAAATTGGAAGATACTCATTTTAAATTGAAATCATGCAGCATTTGAGTCTATGTAGTTATGTATAAATTTCATAAAGAAACATGTTGCCTCACTTTACCTTTTGTAGAGTCTTTAAATTTTTACTTTTCCTTAAATAGTGTGAAGAAAAATGTTGCATTGCCGCTTCACTTAGTAGATTAAGTAGAGTGGGTGTAAAAATCTCCAAACATAATACAAAATTTTGCATCATTTTATGATTCACTATTAGAATAATTTAGTTTCCAATAACATAAGCATCATAACATGTAACTTTTTTAAAGATTAAATGAAGTTTACTTTCTATATGCTGGTGATTGCTTCATTAATACTAAATAAATTTTGTCTTGAATGAGAGATTCAGTAAATTCAATTTGAAATGTTGTTGAAAATTACAACTGATTTGTTTGAAAATTTCATTTTATGCAAAAATTCAGAGTACATGATAAAAATATGCTAAGTGAGAATGAAACAATTAAGTGGATTAAGAGGTATTTTGAAAGGCTTGTGCAGGGCCAAGTGGCTGCCTGCAGGGGGGTAGGGCAGGGTACCCCAGGGCATGACTGTACATCTGTTCCAGTTTCAGAAGTTGTTTTTAAATATATAAAGTTGAATATTTTTATGTATTGTGTAATTTTTAATGGAGCTCAAATCAAGTGAATTAAAATCTGGTTTTACTTTTTGCAATTTTTTGATAAAAATACTGGGGAAAAATATAATTTAATATTTTTTATCAAAAATACATTATTTTTTAGATAGACTTGAGCTAGTAAATTTACTAACAATATTTTGACTATAAGCAGTTGAGCCTTTGCTCTGGCTCATCAACAGCCATCACATAAAATTATAAGGCATGTGAAATACCAGATTTTTTATATACCTTGGCTAGGATCCACTGTTATTTTAGCTCATCTTTGTGCCTAGTTTTAAAACAGGAATTTAAAAGTAAGCGCATATACAAGGGCCTCTGGTTCCTGCATATTTTTAGCCATACTAGGTAATAGAAGCATTTCACAAGTACTGGATGTAGTTCCAAGTCCATAAGAATTTCTCCCCAGGCCAAAATTTAGTTTCTTCTCTTGTAAAATTCAAAGTTTCAGTATTCTTTTACTATGTAATTATTACTAATATATGCTTTGAATTTGGGAGAAAACCTTAATTCATATTTTTAATAAGTGGAGCTCAAATTATACATCAATAAACCAATCATTAATTGTTCAAATTTTCAGTGGTAAAGTGGACCTCTTGTGACTTTACTCTATGTTCAAAGTTTAATTCAGTAAATATTAACTGCTGAAATATTTTCTGGTAGTTTATCTGGACCTTAAGTGCTTGAAAAATCTATACACACTATGGGAAATCTGTTCATCATTCAGATAATGTAACTTAATTGGCCAAGAAATGTTTCTAGTCTTGTGTAAATACTGGTTTCTTCCTGAATTATCTTTTTTCCACTCAACATTTATTTCTATTCAAGATTGAATGATCTTAGACTATCTCTCCCATCTACATTGGCTTGCTTTGATCTCACATATCTAACTTCAGAAGCTCCCCAGGTTTGGTGGAGCAAACTGTTTCACTTTATCTCTCTAATATAAAAAATACTATTGGGGTTAGGTCACATTCACCTCATATTAAAATTGGTTAAATTTTCCCTACTCATTCCCACATCCTCTATAACCTACTTGGCCCACAAAACTATAAAAATTTAGTTGCTCCTTTTGGGAGTTGGCTTCCAGGGCAGGATTTGCCCTCTATATGAGTTGAAGCTACATTATAAACCCAAAAGGATACTAAATTTCCCCTACTAATTAATATTTAGATTTTCTGACTCTCTAATTTACAAGTAACTATATCTGAAGAAAGTGAGTCACTCTCCAACATATTTATTTTTCTTCCAGAATATAACCCATTAATTCCTTTGGGATGTCCTGTACAAGATATATTCAATCAAAAAAATCAAATATTTCACATTTCCCCTGATTTCTTATTTCCTATCAGACCTTATCATCCTATACAAGACATAAATGAAGATTTTTTATCAAAGAGAGAGGAAAAACTAAGGTCAATAAGAAACTGTGCACCTTACAACAACAAGTAGCTACAACAAAGCATGTGCTAGAACTGGAAAAAAGACTCTATTTTCCCCGCACAGTGAAAAGAATTTCAGATGCAGCCAAGGGGAAGAAGTGAAGAGGAGGGAAAAATGGAAGGGATATGGGGGATAGAGAGAAAAATATTTGGATATAATTCCAAGAATAAACATACCTAAACACAGTTCAATCAGAAACTGTCCACCTTACAAAAACAAGTAACTACAAAAAAGTGTGTTCTAAAACTATAAGGGACACAATGATGAGTTTCTGTGGTTAGAATTAAGTGGATAAGCAGAAAATAAAAAAGAAGAGAAAATGAATGAACCTAGAAAAAAGACTGTAATATCCCCACACAGTTCAAGTACTGTCAGATGCAGCTGAGAGGGAAGCAGAGGACTAGAGGTAGAAATTGAAGAGATAAAGAGAGTAGAGAGAAAATTATTTGGTTGGGGAAAATTGAAACAGTAAGAAGAAGCCTGATTATATGAAAAATACACAATAAAAATAATAAAAAACAATGAATATCTTAAAAACTAATAAACTACAATACAGAATAGGAGAAAGGTTCACACTCAAAGACAGAGTTCATATGCAAGGATATGTTAATCAAAATTTCAAAAATACCATCTTTCCCCTCAAATTCTTCTTCTCGTGATTCAAGTAGAAGTAGAAAAGAAAATTAATTATTTTTTATTCATACCATTACTGAGAAAAAACCTCAAAAAAAATTATTGTATGAAGATATTGGTTGAAAGAAATCCAAAGAAGCTCTAAAAATGGTTGGCTTGTCAAGAAGTGTTGAACCACTGGGTGTAGTACCCAGCTCAGTTAAAGAAAAATCTAGTTCTGATGTAGACAGTTCAAGTAAGCTAAGCTGACTCATTATTAGATAAATTTTTCCAAAATGATATCTTCTTTGAAGTCCACATTTCAGGAATTCTCTGCCTGTTTTACACCTAAAATCAATTTGGGATAAGCTGCAGGACCAAATGATTTAACTTCTGATTTAAGTATAAGGCATAGCCAATTGATGATTTTTCAAAATTTTATTTTCCATACACTCATTCCCTCATGGTTAACCAGTGTTTGACATCATGTAGTGGAGACTGGAAAAAATCTCAAGGCAGCTGAATGGCTCTTATTAAACAAATTTTATTACATGGTTTCTTTATTCCCAGTTTGGAATATAGAAAATTCTGAATGTCAAGAGAAGAATATTATATAGTTTATTTCCCTTTTGGTATCTACAATTAACCTTTTAAGTTCCTTTGAAATAAATGAGGAAAAAATTGTATCTCTGCAGGATCATCTGAATGGGTATATAAAATTTCTTAAAGAATTTTGGCCACATATTGACATCAAGCCTAATGTCCACTTAGCCCAACATTTAGCCAATTGATGATTTTTCAAAATTTTATTTTCCATACACTCATTCCCTCATGGTTAACCAGTGTTTGACATCATGTAGTGGAGACTGGAAAAAATCTCAAGGCAGCTGAATGGCTCTTATTAAACAAATTTTATTACATGGTTTCTTTATTCCCAGTTTGGAATATAGAAAATTCTGAATGTCAAGAGAAGAATATTATATAGTTTATTTCCCTTTTGGTATCTACAATTAACCTTTTAAGTTCCTTTGAAATAAATGAGGAAAAAATTGTATCTCTGCAGGATCATCTGAATGGGTATATAAAATTTCTTAAAGAATTTTGGCCACATATTGACATCAAGCCTAATGTCCACTTAGCCCAACATTTTGCTGAATTTCTGCAACAATTTGGGACATCACAATCATCAGCAGCTTGGGCTAATGAGCGTATGAATGGAATGTTGGGATCTATCTCACACAATAATAAAAAAATTATGTGCTCCTATATTCTTTTTGTTCCTGATAATTATTTACTTTAATTTTTTTTATTTTAGATGAAATGGACAAAACCTTTATGAAAATGTTTATCTTGACTGGGAAGCATCAATATCTTCTTGAGAGGAATGAAAATTGATTTGAAAACAAAATGAAAGATGTTTTTGATATAGAAAAAAAAATACTTCAAAATCAACTGTTAAAATACTTCATGAAGAATATGTTTTATGGCTGGATTATTTAAACAAGATTGATGGTAAAAAGTGTTTTTCAAATATTTTTGAAAAAGTTAAATTGACTGGTGCTTTAGAATTTCTTCCATCTAAAATTACTGATCTCCAATACTTTAACCTTGGTGTTAAATACTTCTCATTATACTCAAAACATCAAGGGAATGAGAATATTGAGATCAAATTATCAAAAGGCAACAAGGTTGTAGTGGTGTTAAGAATGTGGGAGTCAAAGAATTTCCCAGATCTAATCTTTATTATAGCTGGATTGTATGATGCTGTTCAAAAAAAATTGAAAATCCTTTCTCAAAAGCAGGATTCAAAACATTTTGATGGTACAATAGATGGTCTAAAAATGTTATTATTACTCATAAAGATATTATTGGACATGCTTCAAGAACTCTCAATCCAAGTGGCTTTGGTGGTGTTCTATCTGATACTGTCTGTATAATGTCATTAAGTAGTATAGCTGGTGCCTATTAATCACCTTTGTAATATCCATTATGAATTCAATATATGCCTTTCAGACACCAAAGTATGATCTATTGCCTGTTGGAAATTATGCAAACAGCACTATATGAAGAATTCAAATTGGTCCTAATGATTCAGCTATGAGCTATGTGTCATGATGAAAAATTGTCCCACCAAAGTTCCAACACAGGTTTGACTCAGGTTAGACCACAGGTACTAAACAACCACTTGACTGCAAGTTGTCTAACTTTTGACCTGGTTTAGGCATATATTCTTTACTCAGATCTTTAACTAAAGCTTAATTAGATAATGATTTTTGAAAATGGAATACATTACCATCATTTAATTCATTTCTTGCTCTTTGACTTAAAAAACTCTTCAATAAAGCTTTTGAAAAAAATCATGAACTTGCTATGAGACTTTGAATACCAAATTGGTGTGACTCTGAATGGGAAGATATTAGCAGTGATTATCTAATATTTTCAAATTTTATAATCACTCATTCTGGATTTCATAACCGAATTCACACCAACTCAAATGATGCCAATTACCTTACTTATGGAATTTTCTCATATATTAATCCTATCACTGGACAACCTATTCCGTCACCTGCTAAAATTAAAGGACATGGATTATATTTCCCGGATAATAGATGTATAATATATTTTGGATTAGGAAATGGAATCATCAAAACAGTTTGGAATTCTTCTTACGATAATCACCAAACCACAAAGGCTCCTCCAGGTTTGGAATCTTTTCAAGACTTCACACATTTTGGTTGCTCTTTCCAGATCAGTCAAAAGTTAATCCAACAAATAAACAAGTTAAAAAAAGAAGAAAAAGGTAATAAATTTTAAAATTCTTTAGGTAGATCTAAAAAGTATGGGGATTCATAGAGTCACCAAATATTTAATATTCTTCCATAAATTTTTAATAAATAAATCTGATATGTCACTTTACTAAATTAAAGTAATGAGCCAATGACCTTGGGTTGTATAAAAGGTAATCATGACAACATTAATTTTTTTCATGGGTTTCCTCTAGCCTATACATGTGGAAAGTCCCAAACTTAGTTTCTAGACTTGATCTGCATTTTGGCATGAGGAATTGTCATTACTTTAAAAGTAGTAGATTTGACATATCTTATTTATATATTAATAAATTTATGTAATTATATTAAATTTTGGTGACTTTCACCCTTCACTTCAATAAAATGCAGGGGAGGGTATTGCCAAATTTTTAAATCTGACATGTGAGATTGATGACTTAGAAAAATTTGGTGGTACCCACCCCTTGTTTCAATAAAATTCAAGGGGAGGTATTGCCAAATTTTCAAAAGAGATATAGAATTTTAATGACTTAGCAGTATTTAGATAAGCAAACTTATTGACTTGAAAGTAAAGATAGATAAATTGTATTATATTTTCAAATTTTTGTCAAAAAAAATGTATAAGCAAACTTATTGACTTGAATGTAAAGATAGAAAAATTGTATGATATTTTCGAAAATTTGTCAAAAAAAAAGTACTATATTCAAGACCTTTTATAAGTCAGCATATAAGAAAATATTACCAAAAAGAAATCAAACAAAATTAAATTAACTAGAAAAACAAATTATCAATTGAAAAGGTCAAGCAATTTTTTAATGTCCTCATAAGATTGGCCATTTTTTACACATTCCATAATGAAATCTTTTTTTTTTAAATTTCTTGTTTTTCCAATTCACAAGTAGCCATTTCTCTTTGAAATTGATGGTCATTTACTCTTTCCATCTGCTCTGCCTCAAATTTTTTTTCTTCCAAATCTAAGGCTTGCTGATCTTTCCTTAGCATATGATCAAACTTCATCTTCTCAAAGTCAAGGGCATTTTTTGCAATACAGCTTTTTGCTACAAAAAGAGAAATGAAAAAAATAAGTTAATGAATAAGATATATAGTAAACAAATCTTACTTACATCTTTTTTTTCAAATTAATCCTCAAGAGAGCCAATTGAGCTTGTTGAAGTATTACCACGTTTTAAAAGATGGTTCAAGTTCATTGAAGTTGAGGGTTGTTTCTTTAGTTTGGAGTTTGAACAAGAGGCTTAAGGAAGTTCATCTAAAGCAGCTTCTAAAGCGGGATTCACATTTCCAGAATTGAGATTATTTAATGGAGTTTGAGTTTGAGTAGGAGGAGACTAGAAAGAAAGAGAAATTTAGAAAAGAATTGAAGAAAAAAGAAAAAGTAAACATACATTTAAATTTTGGGGCTCTGAAGATTCAGATCTGCTGCAATATAATTGTTCTGCTTGATAGTCAGGATCATCTTCAGCTGAACTATGGTTAGAAGGTGGAGGGGATTGATCTCCTTCAAGTAAAGGTGTGTCAGGAGGATTATAGGAAGGTTTGGATCCAGATGGTATATCCTTAGTAGTATCATGTAGAAACCAAGGGTTTACATCAGCTCGGGAGCCAAAAAGATTATCCATTTCCTCATAGAAAGGACACATGACATTGAGCTTTTTGGAAACAGTAGTAATTCCAATCTCCAAATCATCATCATCAATACCAAAGCCAGTTTCATTTGCAGCATGATTAGCCTTTTTATATTTTGATTGATAACTCTTAAATCTCTCCTTCATTTTTTTAGGATTGACATTGATTCTCCCCCTTGTTTGATTCCTTACTTCATTGGCCATCAATAAGTAGCCATTAACCTTTGAAGAAGGTGGACGTCCAATAAGAGTGGACTTTTCACATCCAAAACATGTATCATAATTTGATTTTATTTTAAAGAAGTTGATTATGATGAGATAATCATCCTTTTTTAGCTGACCTGACTTTGATTTTTCAGGTGTGGGGCTTGCTTTACAAGGAGGCTTTTGTGACAAAGCAGATTTTTGAGTTACCTTTTGAGATTTGGAATGTCTGGGAGGCATTATAAAACTAGTACATAACAAGAAAAGAGATTAAGAGGTAGAAGAAATAAGTAAAAAAGAATGTAAACATGCCTGGTCAAAATGTTGTAATAAAATGTTGAAAATGTTAGGAAGGGGTGTGTGCCATAGATTGATGGGTAGGGAGCGAGGAAGGTCAGTGTGTCACATGTGACAGGGATGTTGTTGCCAACATGTGGTTGCAAAAAAAAATGGGAAAAAAGTGCTGATTTTAGGTCACAACTGACACCCTTTTTTGAAATAAGTGACTTTTTTGCAAACTTTAAGTGCTGATTTGGTTTGAAATCCACACTTAAGTTAAGTGCGGATTTGCCAGAACTGACACCCCCTAATAGGGGGTATCAAAGTTAGAAATCTTCCATTTCAAAATACCTCTTTTTTCCACCAAATCAACCATGATAATTTTTTTTAAATATGCCATATTGTGCCCCCAAAACACCTTTCTACTGAAAATTAATGTCATGTTTGTGGCTTTCTTTTTGGGTTGTGAAATGCCTTTTAAATAATTACAAGTTTTTAACTTTGATACCCCCTAATTATTTAATCTTCTACCAAATATAATCATTATCCCCCACATCTGACTAACCACAAAATTAAACATTTCAAACAATATCCTAAAACAATTATATTCAAACCTACCCACCAATTTGATTCCATAGCTACCCCAATACCAGTTGCTAAGCTACAATTACCCAAAATCCCTTGAATTAAAAATTGTTTAAGTTGACTTGAACCCAATTGATCCATATCAATCCCAACACCATCCATCAAAACCTGTTTAATTTGAATAGGTATCAAATCTACCAACCAATTTGGTAAATAACCAAGTAATAGAGAAGGAATATGTGATAATGGAGAAAGCAATTTAGGTGGTAAAGCTCCATAAGAATCTTGATAAATAAACACAATACCCAATAAAACGTTGATCGGGATTGAGGATACTAAACATCCAATCACGATCCTCTCACCGATCATCCCAAACTTTTTCCCATTTTCTTGACGAATATGAATCTTACGACGATATGAAGACCCTTCTGAAGACTGCGTCTTAATGAATCTGTAACTTAAGACCGTAACAAGCAAACAAACAATTGAAAAGCAATTTTCTAATTCGGTAATGATACAAAGTCATGTTGTGTTCATAATGAAGTAAGCGACAGAATAAGCCTTCCAGTTCAAAAATAATGATAGCAAGAAAGTGGTACCTAGAATAGCGACAGCATATTGATAGAGCAAGGCAGTAAGATCATATGGTGGAGCTGAAGGTATCGCATGTCGATCTGTAGCAATGGCTAACACTGCAAATTTTACAGAAGGAGAACCCAAAGGAAAAATAAGAATTGCAATGCAGGTTAAGAAAATTCTTAAAAATAAGTAAAAGTAGTATCTAACGCGATTTCACAGCAAGAATGATAACTCCAAAGCGAACGCGTTCGATCAAAGGTGAATAAATGTTGAACAAAATGTGACGGTACACAGAGGGCTTGAGCAGGAAAAGATCGATCAAGAGCAATAGTGGAGAGTCCTCAATGTAAGGATCGGCAAAACTTTTGCAAACAGGCTAAAATCACATAGGCAAAAATGATTATGAGAGTACGAAAACGGGAGTGTGAGCCCAAGGCAAAGAGATGGGTAGGGCGCACACAAATATCGAGAACAACATTGCCTTTGCCGTACTCGGTGAAGAGCGAAGAAAGAGGACGAAGACAATGGATGCAACGCCACTTGGCCGTCATACTCGCATCTCATACAGACACACTCGACAAAAGAAAGAAAAGCAAGGGCAAAGTTGATGGACTAGCTATGGGATTCTCTAAACACTTGGATTCTCCTGTTGTAAAAATTTGATTCCACATTGTCATTTTTACAATACTCTTATGTCCTGTCTACCATCAATCCGTCCTTATTCACCATTCCCCCTCAAATCGCTTTAACACCTTATCCGCATCTTCGGCGTCTTTCTGTGACTTGCGCCGCATGTAGAATATTGGACAGTCTTTCGCTGTGCAAATCACTTCTTGATGCAGAGATCCTTGGCATCTCTACATTCACATTCGATTAACTTCTCTTAACTTCCAATCTAATTTAGCCTTGTTCTAACTTACCTGACATTGTGTCCATAACCGTGCAAACGCTATCTCGCTCTTTTGAGTTAACGCAAGTTGCTTCATGTATAGTTCTGCAGTTCTTGGTCGGCAACTTTTACAAACAGCTGTGTCTAAAATTTCATCCAATGCCATTCAAACATCAGTTTTACTTTCTTCTCCACATTTATGGAGCAGGATTGGAGAAATAAAAAACAGACTACAAACACAACCAAAAATAAAATAAAATAAATGCTTACTTATATTATTTTTGCTGGGAGCTAACGGGGCTCGGCATCCTAAGCAGGTAACTGTGCGTTTAACAAATCCTATCAGCCCGCCTTGTGTTGGTGTAGCTATTGTTACAGTTCTAGTATGGTCTCCCGAAACTAAAAATAATAATAAACAAACATTAACTTGTTTTGCGTTGATAATACCCATCTTGGAAATTTGATATTACTAAACAAAACTCACGTAGCGAAGAGGCTTTTTCTCCCAATATCGGCTCAAAAATCCGCAATAATGGCTTTGAAAGTTGATTGTCAAGATAATACTTGGTATCAATTGGAATATTGTGTTCCAACACATAAAGTGGATCTTCTGACTTTTCATATGCTCTAGCACCTATTATTAATGCAAACATATATTTTTTTAATTTTTAATTTTTGGTCAAGATAAACTGAGTTGTTTGTACTATGATTTTGTACCTCATCACAATTTTTTCAATTTTTCAAATGAAGAAGAGATATCTGTCCAACTCACTTTTAGTTCCTTTTATAATCACATAAGCTACTCGATCTCCAAGAGCAGGGGCACTACCTGCGTCTCGTTTTTTCATCCTTTCAGCAAGTTCTACGTGAGCTTGTTTTGCGGCATAATCAGACTTAGACAGAGCTTTTGTGATAACCAATTGCGATAAATCAATCTTATTTTGAAGAAGATCTGATATCATTTGCTTGGTGTATTCTTCGGCTCCTTTGACATCGCGATCTATCAACATCTTCTTCAAGCAAGTTTCAATCACAGTCTGGACAAGCCTGCAATTATCTCTTCTGACGGTCTAAATAGTTCAGAAAAGTCATAAAACAAAGTAAGTCTTTATATCTTTTTGATAATATCCTCGCTCATCAGAACATGTAAATCATCAGCTGACCTCAATCCCCTTGGCATCCATTTTATCATGTTTTTCGACTTTGGTCCAATGAAGTCCAGCATAGCGTTTTTTGCTAATTAAAAGATAAGGAAAATAGACTTTTTCGAATTCCAATTTGATGGGTTTTTCGAACTTGCCACTGACATACTCAGCAGCTTCAGATCCTATAATGAATTAGTGATGATTTTGGAATCAAAATTAATCTTCAGCTTTCCTTTCATAAGAACAACGTCATACGTACCTAATTTCATGGCAGTAGACAAATCTTTGCAACCAAATTTCACCATTACAGAATCCGTATCTCCATAAATGACGTGGGCATCCGCATCGTAGCCATTCGCAACAGTAAATTTGTTTTCTACTTCCTGAAAATCATATTCATCTATCAGGTTCCTAAATTTTGGTAGATTTTTTAAGTTAACTGCAAATTTATACTTTTTTGGTGAAATTAATCATCTGACGGCCAAAGGCAGTCACGCTAGTCGAAATAGCTAGACATGGTAGTTTGCCTATAGTTGCGCCTGTAAATCCGTACACCGAGTTGGCACTGATTTTTAAAGCTAGCTGTCTCCCATCAAGTACCGCTCGCTTGAAGGCGTCTGTTTCAACTTTTAATTCGGCTCGCGCTCGTTTTCGAGCTGAGAGTAAATCCTCCAAAACGGTTGCGAGTAATCCTTTTCTTTTGGATGACTTGACAAAGTAGTCTACCGCAAATCATATCAATAAATCCAAATTCAGCATCTAAATTCATCATCTCATACAAATAGCCATCGCACCTCCACTAGGAGTGATAATATAGTCTTCATTTAATTTCAAATCTAATTGCTTGCAAATCTTGGCATCTGCCAATGTAGTGTAGCAGAGATTATGGGCCATCATAATTGAAGGATAAAGTGATGCGAAGTCCAACGTTGCGATCGGAACATCATAATAACCACGTTCGGGTTCAATGACGGTAGCCCCTTCATAAGCTTCCTCTGATCCTTCTGATTTTAAAGCGGGTATCACATAACTGTGTTCTTTAGCTTGTCGATATAACTGTGACACCACTTTGATTTGCTGTCCCCGGGCTAACAAATAATTAAATGGCACTCCAGTTACCCTGGCCATTTCTGTATAGTTTACAAAGCACATAAGTTTATCCATCAACCGTTGAGGTAAATAAGCATCCTGCGTACCAGTAAGATGTCAATAATATTCAAAAATCAGGATGAATTGACCAACACAAACACTAACTTTTAAACAGTAAACAGCAAGACGACGCCTTGTATCCGCTGTTCCATTTTGTAAATCGGTTATAATTGAATGGTGTACATCTTCTTTTTGTTCACCTGAGTTGAATTCATATGTAAACCAAAACACAACTCATAACCTATTTCAAAAGCCAGTCAAAATAATTACCCAAAAAATGAGCACACACAGCGTTAAGAGTATAGCTCCGCAATTTATAATCTCTTTGCATAACCTGCAATAGATCAAGTTGCAGTCTCCCTTCAAGGATTGTCTCCTTCGAATCACGGGTTCCATAGGCTTTGGATGAAAAATGAGTTTCTTTGACTACAGTTTGTGAATCTACACAAATATCACATTTATGAATCGACTTAAAAAATGTGATTGTCATTTAAATCAAAATGAATTCTCACTCTTTAAACGACCCAAATATGGAAATTCATTTGCCTTAAGCCGTTTAGCTCGGTCAAGCAGATATGGCATATCAAAATTTGATGTGTTGTATCCAATGATCAGATCGGGATCAGCTTTTTCCACGAAAGCCTGCCATTGACTCAACATCTTTGCTTCGTCTTGAAATTCCAACACCTCGGAGCCAGCGATGTGGGAGCAAGTGTTTAGAGTGAAAACATTTTTGATGAAAGGAGCAGTCTCCCCTAAAATTAAAAGTAACGTGAATTTAGATATTGAAAGTGTGTTGTCATAGTTAACTCACCATGTTGTGTCACCATGTTGGCAATTTGAATGACAGGATCATAATTGGGATCTGGAAATATGCCTTTTCGACCAGCACATTCAATATCGTAGCTGAGTACTCTAAAGGGTGCCATTTTGGACCATTCTCCTTCGGGAGCATGTGAAATTATTGAATCACAACTATTAAGTGCAAATAAGCAACTAACTATGAAACATAGAAAAGATTCAACTTTACTCTACATCCAATTCCATTTGACATTTCGAGAGTTTGTCGCGTTCAGAACGCATAGAATACGTTCCAGCAGGGATTTCTAGCCAATTCATACCTACTACCTATCCTCTTTTCCAATTAATATAGGCTCAATCAAACTTGAACAATCAAATAGCTTTACCTTTTTATCAATCATGAATCTTAAGGTATAAGCAATGTTGCTTTCGTACGTTGTACAGGCATTGAACTGATCTCTGAATTGTACTTCTCCCCTTTCAAACGCCACTAGATAACAACGGAAAAGCTGAGTTTGAAATAGATTTGAGAAATGAAAACTCAACTCACTTTTGACTTTACTAAGATGCTTGTAATCTGTGAGGGTGATTTTAAGAAACGGATACTTGGTGTCGCCTTTGTAGCCCCACAGAGACATTTTCAACCCAATGCTAATCTTTTGTACTATTTTGAAGCCAGTTGAGAGAGATGCCTTAATAGAAAACGGTTTACTATCAAACATGATCTCTCTCAAGAAAGAAAGAAAAAAAGAAAAAAAGAAAAAATATATAGAAATCCAACATTTAAAGCATTCAATAATTCTGTACAATCCGATTCCTGCCATCCTTGTGGAGCAGGAACCCAGAAATAAGGTAAAAAGTCCTTGGCATGCACTAAAACTGAATGACCATCTTCAGTGACGCCAAAAATTCGAAGTTGTGGCGCGTTGTTCTGTGAATGTTCCTCTATATCAATTTGCTGAAAAGCTAATGCCCCAAAAATCATCAGAATGGAAATGATGAGAACACCAAAAAAAAATGTATTTATTTCAAAATGTATTTACTGATTGTGTCTTTGGAATGATTAATGGTAGGCAGCTGGGGTCTGGCCCAACTTGAGATATGATCTTCATCTAAAAAAAAATATTTCCAATGTATAAATCAAAAAATCATCATCATGAAAATTACGCGACATGTTTGAAAATATGAACTTACGTGTGCCATGGATTTCTGGTATTTTCTCAAAATGACCATCGGGAGTAGAATCGATATCCATGAGAAATGAATCATCATCTTTTTCTTTATTTTTCCCCTTTACTTTAGATAATTTAGGACTTGATATCTTTCGTTTCTTAGACACCGAATTTGTGGGCATTTTGATGCGTGTTCGTTGGTACTGGTGTTTTGTTGGAAGAGGTCTAGGCTGCAGAATGGATTATGCGTAAGGGAGAACGCGGTTGGGCATGTCACTACCTCACGTGACTAAATACAAGCTCCAATCAGTTTCCCGCCCTGTTTTTAATTTCACGTTCATTCTAACTTTAACTTTGACAAAGAAAATTTGAAGTCAATGTAAAATTAAAGTGTGATCAATCTTCCATCTTGACAGTTTCTTGAAATATGTGCCTTATTTTATTCCAAGAAGGGGCGGTTCAAAGGTGGAATGAAGACATAAATCATGATATATGTGATTTCAACATTTCAAAAAGAGATATTGATTGTTGTGCAAAATTTTACCAAGAGTCCAAACTAATGATCATACTATCTTTTTACTTAATTCATATTTGAATCACTAATGATATGTTTCTCTTCCCACATCCTAATTCAAAAGAAAAAAAAAACATATTCTATTCCAAAATAGCTATTTTTATATTTAATGAAAATGACAAATTTTCTATTATTTCTTAATTCCAGTTCAGTGGGCAAACACTGCCAATAAAAGAAGACAATATATATATATATATATAATTGACCGAGTTGTACCTTTAAACTTGGCTTAACATTCAACCATGACTGCTCCAACATTTTTTCCTCTAGTCGGGATACTTCTCAAATGACTTCAAATCATTGAGGCTCAGCTTTTGTGCAATGCAGATCGGACCATTCCCCGCTTAAACACTACTTATTCAGGTTTAAGGCGTCCGAATCACCTCTCTGCTCTCTCTGCTCTCTTAATGCTAAGGAAACACCTGAACACATACTACTTTTCTGTGCTGCGCACTTGGATGCGCGCAAAATCCTCTTTGCTGAAGCTAAGAAGCTCAAAGTTCCCCTCACAACTTCGGCCCTGCTCTCTCCCTCTCAAGTTATCAAACAAGTTGCTCAGTTTCTGGTAGATACTAAAAGATTTCCAAACAACTTCCCACTATCTCTTACCCTATAATCTCTGTTGCTTGTTCCTCTTTATTGCCTGTCTGTCCC
The DNA here is from genome assembly GCA_030280995.1 of Hemileia vastatrix. Lineage (NCBI taxonomy): Eukaryota > Fungi > Basidiomycota > Pucciniomycetes > Pucciniales > Zaghouaniaceae > Hemileia > Hemileia vastatrix. Next base: position 4,398,542 of record JASXTE010000002.1, on the reverse strand, counting down.
CTTTTCCAATTAGTTCATTGGCCATGTATTTAGTGCTTTATATAATGTTTCCCTCCCTTCATGCTCCCTGTTGAGCGAGATTGTAAGAAACAAAATAAATAAATCATTGAGGCTAATTTTTTTTAGTCCTTTTTATTTCTATTATTTCTATTATTATTATTATTATTATTATTATTATTATTATTATTATTATTATTATTATTATTATTATTATTATTATTATTATTATTATTATTATTATTATTATTATTATTATTATTATTATTATTATTATTATTATTATTATTATTATTATTATTATTATTATTATTATTATTATTATTATTATTATTATTATTATTATTATTATTATTATTATTATTATTATTATTATTATTATTATTATTATTATTATTATAATAATAATAATAATAATAATAATAATAATAATAAATAAAAAATGGATACATAACATCTTCCAACTGTTTCACCACAAAAAAAGAAAATTAAAAATTAAAAAAAACTTTAGCTCGTTGATGGCTAGATAGACTACTGGTTGATTTACGAATTGACCCTTGTTTGAGCTTGCTTTTGCACAGCAGAAAGGTACATACATCCATCCATCTATCCATCCATCCAAACATTACAAAGTAAAGCCTATTTCGAACCAGGTCCAAATTGGGTTACATTAAAAGACTGACTAGCAAAAAAAAAAAAAAAAAAAAAAAAAAAAAAAAAAAACTTCCCTTCGATAGATTTTCTGTGGGGTTTGTTTACCTATAACAAAGATGATATATATATATATATATATTTCAAAAAAAAAAAGAAAAAAGAAAAAAAAAGAAAAAAAAAAGAAAAAAGAAACTCCTTCATGTATTTTCATTTTTCTTTCAACAATAACTTAAAAAATAAAAATAAGCAAACTAAGCGATGATTTATATGATTATAATATTCAACAGAGAAATAACTATAAATGAGAAAAACCTTAGCAAAAATAATGATTAACGTTTTTAGACACGTTTTTATGCAAGTAGGTGTATATTTTAAAAATCCTATTTAAAAAAAAAAAAAAAAAAAAAAAAAAAAAAAAAAAACTCTACAAAGAACAAATTTTTTATTTGGCTTTGTTCACTATAAATCAAGTTGCAGCTATTATTATCCTATAAAAGGCAAGAATCAAACAAGAGAGCGGATTGCAATACTGAATGAATTATTCATTTTATATTCATGATTCATTATTCATCACTTTCCCTTTCTTATCTTCACCTGTAGTTGTCTTTTCTCTACTTTGACCACAATCTCATCTCTTAATTCATCTTCATAAAAAAAAAACTGTCAAAGAATCATTACTCTTTTATTCTTTAACTGATTAAAACGAATACTTCATCAAGAATTATTTGTCATACCCAAATATTCATTCAATCACATTATAAATGCCATCCTCATCATCAACTACAACTAATCCACATCGATCAACACGATCTGGTTCACAATCTAATTTAACAGCTAAAGAAGTAAATATCCTTTACCTCTCTCTCATTTTTTTCTTTTCTTTTTTCTTTATTACCTCTTTATTTACCTTCCTCTTCCTCTTCTTCTACTCCCTTTTTTTTTTTTTTTTTTTTTTTTTTTTTCTAAAAGCGTTACACGAATCATTTATCAACAAAGTTATCTCAACTAGCTGATCATTCAATTAAACTTCAACAAGCAACCGACATCTTCGTGAATCAACTCAAAGATCAACAAGCATTAGCTATCTACTACGCTTCATTGTAAGGGGGAAAAAAAAAATAATCTCTTTCTTACATCATTATCATTTTGATTATTATTTATCAAATTAAAAAAAAAAAAAAAAAAAAAAAAAAAAATTGTTTTATGATTATATATATTCTCATTGTCACTTTACTTACTTTTCTTCCTCTTCTTCTTTTTCCATATCAAATCTTCAAAAAGTTTCATGGCCATAGCCCGCGTTTTCGATCTCCACCAAGATGACCAAGACGACCAAGAAGACCAAGACGACAATTCCAGCGATAAGTCAACACAAGAACCCTGAAACGAAAGATACGATGATTCAATTTTAGAATATTGTTATGATAACCCAACCCCAAAAGATCCCGTAAACAAGATTTTTTTTTGTTTTTTTAAAAAAAGCGGAAATGATAAATATTAAACCAGGGAAAGTAACAGATAAAGATTTAATAAAGACAAAATGTGTTGTGATGTGTTGTCTACAACACAAAACCTTAAAGGATTCATCCTTTTTATCGATTGTTTGTAATAATACAAGTTAACCAAATGGTGGATGGATATACTGGATTCTCACCCCACAAGTCTCAGTTGTAAAGACAATTAGGCCGTTCAACGTTAATGCTTCAAGAAAACTCACCATTAGCACTCATTATTAAAAACTGTGGGTGGGTTTTCGCGAGCGAGCAAGGGAACACGTCAAATCAACATCTTTACATTTCTTCACTTTTTCAAGGTGAATTTGTGGGGCATAAAGCAAACAGAGCGAGCAATCATAACAATGAAACAATAATAATAACAAAGTAGTACTTCACTAACTTATCTCAACTTTCTCGCCCCTTCCACCTCCCTAAATTTTTTTGATCTCTGAACCCCCCCCCCCCCCACCAAAAAAAAAAAAAAAGAAAGAAAAAAAAATTAAAGAAAAGAAAAAACGAAATGAACTAATAATCATAAGATAAACGTACAATATGCGAAGCAAATTCAAAATCGTATTCATTTAAAAAAGCAGTGAGAATATATATAACAAGAGACTGAAATTCTCAAGTTATCGCAAATATATACATTAAAAATCAATCTAACAACTTGGCCATCTTGATCGGACCAGATCCGACTCGTCTGTGATTATATTCTTCAGGAGGATAAATAGACCGCGTAATCCCATCGGTAGTTGAACCTCTTTTTCTATTAGAGAAGCCATCAGGATGAGTTGGACCCCTTGATTGATGATGCATGTTTGAATAAGCTTGAATTTGAGTAGGATCAGATGAAGGCCAAGGTATATTATTATTATTATTGTTGTTGTTAGAAAGACGGTGTGAACTTGTGGTGGAAGAATCTGAAGAGTCATGACGAGAATGTCGAAGAGCAATGGGAGAATCGCTAGACTGGATTGGCTGAGGGCCATGAAGATAAGAATACTGGGAGTTAGTGCTATGATAGGAGGAATGTTGATTGGAAGGGTGAGGTAAAGCATGATGAGGGCTCGTCTCAGAAGGATGGAGACGATGGAAAGGTGCTGGGGGCAGTTGGGAAGGTGGATGTTGATCTAATTGATTTGGCTGGGGTTCAGACTGATGCAGCCAAGAACTCTGAGATTGAGAACGGGTAAGATTGCGCTGGTGAAGGGGTTGTGAATGATGATGATGATGATGTCGCTGAGGATATGGGACAGGCGGACAGGAAGGATGATGTGAAAAGCTCTGATGACTAGTATGATAAGCAGGATGATTAAGATATTCAGTAGTGTGACCCCAAGTCGGTGAGTGAGTGGAATGAGTAGCCATCGGCGGACCATTTTCCCAGGTTTCCGAAGATGCAGAAGATGGATGTGTTGGTAAACCAGAACTTCTTGGCTTTTCAAACCAAGGTGAATGGCTAGAGTCATGCTGCCCAGGTGAATCAAGTTGAGTTGAATCAGAATACTGTCTTTCTCGGCGATATTCATCATCATATTCTAAAGATTTTGAGGGTAACAGTCCGTCAGGCTGGAGAATGGAAGAGCGGCGTGTATCAAAAGTACCGATCGATGGCATATGATGCACTGACTGAGCTTTGTCTGAATATGAATAAAAATTTTCAGGGCTTGAGGCAACAGGACGGGTTGACTCAAATGGAGGAGTTGCAGAAGTAGGATGAAGGATTTTGCCTAAGCTTGAAAGCTCTAATGGATTATGAACTGCGCTTGAAGTGTTATGATGATGATGATGATGATATTGATGATGATGATGATGAGGTAAAGGAGGAGGGGCAGTAAAATGTTGTTGTTGTTGTTGTTGTTGTTGTTGTTGTTGTTGTTGTTGTTGTTGATAGTGGTGATGGTGAGATGTAGAAGAATTATGAGGATGGTGGTGATGATGGTGATGATGATGATCACTGGGAAGGTCGGGATAAACAAAGCTTCCGGAAGAGTTTAATTTCTGCGGCAGGGCGGGTAACGGTGTATTTTTGTTGTCGTGCTCTGCTAAGGGTAATGAATGGGGTAAGGGTTTGGATTGATGAACATCATTTGAGGTGGAAGCTGAATGAGTGTTTTTGCGTCTCTTAAAAGGCCGTTGAACTGAGGGTTGATGTTCATCTACGAACGAAGATGAAGCAGAGGGTGGCTGTGAAGATGCATTTCGAATACAGGGAGGAGCAGTATTGCTCTGGGGGATGGGAGTAGATTGAGCAATGCTTGGCGGATTGTTTGGTTGATTTTGAATAGAAACAGCATTAGCAAGGGGAGCGGGGGCGGAGTCGGGGACAGAGGCATGGGTGGCTCGGGTGGCGGTTTTGGTAGTTGACTGAACCAAACTTGAACAAGGGGCTGCAGACTTTCGAATAATATCCAAATCTTGGGAAATTGCCTCTTGAGATAAAGACCAAAGAGAATGGGTTTTCGTGCGCTGTCGATCTAAACCAATCAAAAGAGATTCTGGACTGGTGGTGGTGGTGGCATTGGGTACAAAAGAACGGGGCTGAGGTGGAGAAGATAAATGAAATGTTTGTTGCAAATCTGGAGGATGAGATTTAAGAATTTAAATAAACAAAACCAAAAGATTAATGAGAAAAAAAAATCCAGCAGATAATAACAACTTATCGATTGTAATCAATGCAAAAACAATTCATGCAGACTCACTAGTTAGATCGTCATCCATTACGAATTCAAAGGGCGCTCGGGCCAATTCAATATGCGTTGAAACAATCATATCAGTCCGCATTACCACTTTTTTATTCTATCCATTTAGTTAGTGGGGAGAAGAAAAATAAAATAAAATTAGTTGGGAACTGTGGGGGGTTTCATGTGATTTACTAACCGCCCAATTCTGCCAAATTCGTTGTTCTTTTTCCAGGTATCGCTTTTGTAAATATTTCTGCAAGGCTTCATATTTTAAACGTGCTTGAATTAGCTTCAAACTTTTCCCCTTTTCAATGTTTTGCTGCAATTGAACCAGTAAAACATGATCTGAGGATTGTATTTTGAGCTGTTCTTCTTCTAACTCAGCTAGCAATCTGTATAAACCCCCAAGTGCGATGGATTGATCAGCAATAGCGCAAAAGCGCAAAAGCAACTAAATGATTTCTCAACTGACTTTTCACGCTTTTTTTCAATTTCTTGCTTTTGAAAATCAGTGAGCCGGCGAGATCGAGAAGTGAAAGAAGGTAAAGATTTAGGATTTGATTGTGAACCACCCCTGTGCCTCCCAGATTTGCGAGTTGAAAGTGCACGGGGGGTGGTGGTGGTGGTGGTGGTGGTAGAAGTGTTTTTTTTACGTTTTGAAGATATTGTGGCCGGCGGCAGGGTAGGAGTAGTTGTCAGGTTAGGAGTGGTAGTTAAGCATCCCAGAATTTCAGATTTGAGGGGCTGTGAATCTTGATGAGATTGATTTGAAGACAGTTGAGAAGGTGCGGTTGAAGAAGATGGGTTGGGTACATTTTCCGCAGTGGTTTGAGGTTGAGTTTTGGTTTGATGAACAATTACACCAGGTGAGACAGATGAGACAGATGAAGGGGCAGTTTGAATTAAGAATGTCTGGGAAGGATGTTCATGTTTATCAATAATGATTTGTGAGGCGGGTGCAGGTGACCAATCTTTTTCCAAGTGAGGTTGAAGATTGATAAGAGTTTGGTTCTGAGCCTTTTTAACAAAGGGTAAATCACCAATGTCAGAGTCACTTAAATCACTCAAGCTGCTATCAGAGTGACTTGCTTTTCCAGTGCGACGACGAGAGCGAGCTTTTGATTTAAGTTTTTGGATATCGGTAGGATTGATAGGAGGGGGAGGAGGAGAAGAAGGCCGGACAATGAGGCCACAAGGTTGATGAGAAAAAGATGGGTCGATTGAAACCTTTAAAGGAGAAGGAGTAGAAGAGGAAAAGTTGGATTGAAAAGAAGGAGAAGATCTCAAATCTTCATCGCCACCCTCAACTAGACGGCGGCGAGTTGATAAACGTTGAGAACGGAGACGTGGAGACGGCAAGGGAGTGGAAGAATGTATAGAGGATTTATGGGATGATAAAGTGGGATTTGGAAGTCCAAACCCGGAAGAAGAAGAAGAAGAAGAAGAAGAAGAAGAGGGAGGGGGAGAAAGAAGTTTAGAGTTAGGATTAGATTGGATGGATTTTGTGATGGATGAAGAATTGTGAATATTAGCAGTCATGATGATGAAAAGAGAGAAGGGAGGAAGAAGATAAAGAAGGAAGAGAAGGGATGAGAAAGTAGAAGTTGAAGAGAATGCTGGGAGATAAAGAAGGGTAAGAAATTGAGAATTGAATGAGAAAGGAATGAAATATATATAGAAAAGAAAAAGTGTAGAATGGAGGACTGGTGAGGATCAAAGCAAGTAAGCATAAAAAAGATAGAAAAGAAATATAAAAAGCCAAAGTATGAATATCAAGGCCAGCAGTAGAATGCAAGTTGGCAAGTCTGAACGAGAGCAGATCCCAAACAACACAAGTGAGACAGACAGACGGTTGTTATGGTTTTCGTCTTGGAGCAATTGGTTGTGACTGTGTCTAACTAACTATATCGTATATTATTATCATCATCTGTCATCCAGTGTGTAGTGCAGTGTAATAGAGTGAAGTGGAGTGGAGTGTAATAGAGTAGAATGTGGAGTGTAATGAAGTAGAATGTGGAGTGTAATGAAGTAGAATGTGGAGTGTATGGATTGTGTGGATTTTAATGGTTCATGATGTGTATGATGTATAAATCCATCTGTTACCTCACCCACTATCCTCATCCTCATCATCCTCTTGCCTTCTCTTCCTTTTCCTCTCTCATCCCCCCAATCGATCCCTCCTTCCCACCTCCATCTCCTATTCTCGCTTGAAGATCCTTCTTTTCTTTCTTTGCAGAAAATCTATTGGAAGTACTGTGCTATCACTCTCTACAAATATTCTTCATCACAAAACAATGCTATGCAAAAAAATCGCCACTCAAATCCAAATTCAAATAATCCCGCACTATAACCTTCTTTTCCCTTGCCCCATCTTCCCACTCTTGACAGAATATATTTTATTGTCTTGACTGCTTGATTATTGGTTTTGTTTGAAAAATAAAATTAAATAAATAAAATATTTTGTAAAACAAAAAACAAATATATATAATAACCCCTCACCCACACCCACAGACACAACCCATCAAAAAAAAAAAAAAAAAAAAAAAAAAAAAAAAACGTGCATTCGGTAAATTAAGCGAAGTTGAAAATCTACTTTTTTTTTTTTTTTTTTTTTTTTTTTTTTTTTTCCTTTTTTTCCTTTTAAAAATATATAAATAGAGGCTTTCAATACGACGGTGGGCTGAAATGTATGTTTGAAAAGGGTCAACAAATAGCGATCAACAAGTCACAAACACATCACTCGACAATATAAATTCCGTATGAATGGATATATATGTATGGTATGGGTGTGCCGTAGCCTCTACAGAGGGTATATGATACTATTGTAACGATAGCGTGTGATGGTCATATTTATACAAGGGTTTAACATTATGTCCTTGTCCCTGTGATAGGCTCATCTAGCAGCCATCACTCAACGTCATCTCAACCCACTTATCGCTTTTGTCGGGCATCTAAAAATCAATGCTTCAGGTTTTCTCATTTGATCACTCATTTCCTGATATTTCTTCGCCTTTCAATTTGTTTATGTTTGTTTTTGTCTATGTGCACTCAAATCTTCTCTTTCTCCCGTTGTCTCATCAATCTGGAAAAGTGACTCTCTGCTTTTAGGGCTACTTAAAACAAGATACCTTTGAAACTCAAGGAACCAAATTTAGAAACTCAATTGGAATAGCATTTCAATCCAGTTCAATTTAATGAAGACTAGTCAAACTTTATCACACATAACATCTTCGTTCCGTGAAACGCTAATGTAATCCAATTTAGCGTCACTGTCATGATCCCTTTTGATCCAGGTGCCACTTCAAGCTTCCAACTCCCACGTGACTCTCGCTGACTCAAATCTATCCATGTCTTTAGCCCAACTTAGCCTAACCTAATCTGACGTAACTGAGCATTATTCCTCATGGTTCTGTCACCACTGCCATCTTTTTCAGGCAAAAGAATGAAAAAAAATGAGATGATGTCAGTGACACTTCAAACAAAAGGACCCTTTTCTCATCAAAGCTACCTTCAATTAATTCTTGCATATATGTATATAGGTACCGTGGACAAGTAGTTCCAAGGACGGTACCATAAACCACATTGACTCTGTCTTTCAAAGGGAGAGGTTGGATGATGGATGAAGTGTGATGAGTCTGACACTTGTCATATCTTATCATCTAACCTAACCTCGTGTGTTCAACTTAACTGCAAGTTGGAAAATGTTCTATTCCTGTGACCAATTTGATTTTCAAATGATGGGGTTGCTGTTTGATGTGTGAAATGTCAAAAAATAAATAAATAAAAAAGTAAGAGAAAAAAAAAAAAAAAAAAAAAAAAAGATAATTCAAGCATGTTGCCGGACGATGATTGTCTGTGTGTGCTGTGTGATGAAGCACATTTTCATTCGACCTCAATCTTATCAGTTATTATTTGATCATTGCCATGAGGAGTATTTCCTGTGAAAAGTAACAGTTTTATCGCTGTGGCTCACTTGTGAAGTGAAATAGATTGGAAAAGTGCAACTTTTCAAATACTTAAATAAAAAGAAGAACACGTCCAAAACAAAGTAAAATAAAATAAACATTTACATTCAAATTGTCGTGGTTGTTGTTGTAATGGCCCTTGATTGATGATGGATCCTTATGACAATTTTCATGCCATCTGTTTCCACTAAACATTTACTTATCTGAAATAATCCAAGTGATCATTAATTGTTGGCAAACCTGATGAAGGCAGCTAACTCTCTTGCCGTCAAAATCAAACACTGCCTCTTGCTCGAATGAATTCAGAGACATCAGCCGCATGTCGTCGTCTTCTCCTTCAAACGACCATGTCGTCGCTACAATTCACCAAATCTGCCAATCTGCATTTTCAGCTGGCGAGGCTGAGTCAGTGTTCTTTTATTTTATTTGTGTTTTGTTTCTAATCATCCTCTTCTTTTCTTCTTTTCTGTTTTGGGTTGTATATCCTATTCTAGTCAACTAACTCCTAGAATCATTAAAAATCAACTTCTCAAGAAGCTCAATCTTGACGAATCTTATTTTGATGACCCTAACATTCGAAAACTTTTCAAAAAAACGGCTCAAGAAGCGTTTGAAAAAGTTCCTCTGGTTCTCTTATTATTTCAATTACGAAACATTCTCACTGACTTTTTTTTTTTTTTTTTTTTTTTTTTCTCTCCTTTTTTGATTATGCTTTAGCTGCAAGGTATCCCTTCTCTCTTGCAATAATTATATTCAAGTCTTACATTCTTTCAATGTTTGAAAACTCTTGTCTTTCTTTCACTTCAATTCATCGTATCGTGAATGCCATGGTTGATAATATCATTGAGAAGACGAAAACCCCAGCAACCACTCATCCTCCGATGAATCGGAAAAATCCGAAGATCTCTCAGAATCCGAAAAATCAAAAAGGAAACTCAAAAACTCTGCTTCAAAATCTTCACCATCGGCAAATTCAAAATCAAACCCAAACCCAAAACCAAAACCAAAACCAAAACCTTCCTCTAAGAGCGATTTCAAAGTACGTTTTGTGACCATCAATATATATATCTATTTACCTGACCATTCAAAACATTCTGATCGGTTTTTATTTTTGTTGTATGTATATAGTCATCAACTTATATTAATTCTGATGGTGAATCACTCCCTTCTTCCGATTGTCCACAACCGGCGACGAAACCCACTCTGAAACGTAAACGGTCAAACAAAGAGAAAGAGACTTCAAAACACTCTCCAGTTGTGGTTGGCTAAGATTTATCACTATTGTTATCATGATTTGCTGATCGAATTGTGTAGCCTGATCTATTAATATTTGATCATTTCAATAGAATAATAAATCAAAAGAGGAAAAACTCCAGACTGAATTAAAAAAATTGAAGGTACAGTCTAGATTTTATCTCCTTTTCCAATGAATCTTTGGGATTGATGATTTGATTGTTTTACTAATCTTCAATTAAGACCTTTGTCACTGTTTGTGGAGTACGGAAACAATGGAAGAAAGAATTTGCAGGGATCGAAAGTCTTGCTAAGCAGGTTGCTCATCTCAAAAATGTGTTGGCTGAATTAGGAATGCAAGGTAGATTAAGCATGGCTAAAGCCAAAGAGGTTGGTAAACAACGAGCACTTGAAGCAGAAGTTCGCGATATTAACGCGTCTGCAGAGCGGATGGTCAACAATGATAGTCCATCACTGGGCAAAAAACGAAAAAATAGAGCTATTATTCCTTCAAGTGAAGAAGAAGAAGAAGAAGATTATGATGATAAAGATGAGAAAGAAGATAATCAAAACTCTTCTCGAAAGCCTGTAAAAGTTTGCTTATTTATTTATTTATTTTTCTTGATGTTGATTCTCTTTTTGATTTGTCGATTATGCTGATCATATAATATCTAAACTTAATATTTTCTTTCTTGTTATTTATTAGAAAAACCCTTTTGCTTTTTTGAATCAAAGTGATGGTGATGAGAGCGATTGAGCTTTGAGAACGATTTCAGCTTGTTTTTTTTTTCCTGCCTGTCTGCGTGTCTGTATCAGCAGATCATGATATTT